>CABEEJ010004598.1:0-48706 GCA_901482245.1 Timema douglasi
GGCCCTACAGTTGCAGCTTCATCTCTAGGAGCAACTACCCTCGCGCTATGCCCCTACCCCCTCCCTTTCAACCATCCGCTTACTTTCTTTCCTTCCACCTCTGTAAGTACAGCCACTTCCCTAGGTCAAGGGTCGCAGCTTTAAAACTCGGTCAGACACAAACTACTGGACTGCATCTTCCGGTTCAGAGTTGATGGGTTCTGACACTAAGCCAGCGGGCGATTAACCGGGCTATATGATACATGATTAACCGACTATTAGAAACACGATTGACCGGGCTATTAGAAACACGATTAACCGGGCTATTAGAAACACGATTAACCGGGCTATTAGATACACGATTAACCGGGCTATTAGAAACACGATTAACCGGGCTATTAGATACACGATTAACCAGGCTATATGATACATGATTAACCGACTATTAGAAACACGATTAACCGGGCTATTAGAAACACGATTAACCGGGCTATTAGAAACACGATTAACCGGGCTATTAGATACACGATTAACCAGGCTATATGATACATGATTAACCGACTATTAGAAACACGATTGACCGGGCTATTAGATACACGATTAACCGGGTAATTAGATACAAGAATAGCCGAGCTATTAGAAACACGATTAACCTGTACAACAAAAAAACGATTAACCTCTATAAAATAAAAAAAACTATCATCCAGGCTATTAGAAACACGATTAACCGGTATATTAGATATAAGATTAACTGGGCTAAACGAAACCCGATCAACCGGTGTATTAGAAAAACGACTGAACGGTGTATTAGAAAAACGATTAACCAGAGTATATAAAAAATCACAAGTCTTATTATCCGTTCGGGTTGTACGCTTATTTAGGCCCTACTATCTATGCTAGTGGTTTTTAAGGATGAGGAAGGTTATATTTATAAGAAATGTACTCACATTTGCGTGGAGGGATAATAGAAAACCATTATGGGGAAACAAGAACCTCATTACACTTGACCGAGATTCGAGCCTCGATCTACTCGTCATCGGCAGTCTAGTATACTGCAAGAATATAGCCTTAGGCCACCCAAGTGGTTAGCCAGGCAATTTAAAAACTATTAACCGGGGTATTTTATATACACGTTGTATTGGGAGATTAGGAACACGAATAGTTGGTTTATTAGAAACATGATCAACTGGGATATTTGCGACCAGGTTAACCGGGCTATTAAAACACGATTAACCGTAATATTAGAGACACGATTACGCTGGAACCATAAAACTTTTGAGATGCTGTTTTCTGCATTATTAACTCAAGAGCAGAAAATTGATGAGTTTGATAATTTTTCCATTTAAAGATCATTAATTTTCAATTGTTTTTTTAAAAAATAATATGATCATAAAATGTCATCGGTCTCAATTTCAAGGTTTATTAAAGAGTGGACTGTACCCAGCTCATTGGAATATAAATTAAGGAGGGAGAGGGATTATAAGGGATTGTATCAATTTTCGCCTGGAAAAAATATTATTTTTAAGAAAACCGTTGCGGAAAAAATACCCAAGCAAAGTGCAACCGATAAAAGATCAAACCTTTGGTAATCCCGAGTCAGGTGCGCTGACGGTTCGTCTAATGTAGATTTCCTTCGATTCTCTCATAGACAGTTTTATTTTTATTTTGTTAAGTTCAACAAACTCACGAAAAATATAATGTTACTTTTCAATATGGTTAATCTAAAACGAAATTTTATTAATTGTTAATGTTTCAAAAACTTATTTTTTGTTGTGAAAATTGACTTTTGAAACGCATAATTAGCTCAGAATTATGTTCAGAAACTATAAAAATTCCCTCCAATAAGGTTAAATTGTTGGCATTTTTTCTCAAGAAGGGGAAGGGGCGGCAGATGGGACTCCAATCTGTTCTCGATTTGGAAAACCCACATGGGCCGCTATTGTAGTCAATGATACATAGTTAGAAGATTATCGAAACCAAACACAACAAACAGACTATCTCTACTTACAAAATGTGGTAAACAGGAAGATAAAAGCTTGATAATCAACTTTGTGTTTTCTCAGTCATTATCAAGTGATTTCCTCTATATAAGCTGATCAACCGACCAATGTCTTATAAATACCCGTGAAATTGATCGCTAAGACATCCATCTTTGCTCTTTATCACTTTTATTAGGAATGTGAAAAGCTTCGAAATTTCAAATTCAAATAATAATTAAACTCAAAGCTTCCAAATTTCCCGCTTCATTGGCTGAGTGGTATAAGGCGCTACTCTCTTGTTGGGCTGCCGAAGAGAGGGAGATAGGGGTTCAATCCCGGTCGAATGCAATAAGGGTGGTTTTCCCTAAATGATTCTCGACTCTCCCTTCAAGTAAATGGGGGTGCATTTCCTCTAAATTATGTCTTTATAATATATGAGTGTAATTAGCACATAGGCGTATAGCACGAACGGGTAGTGCCGCATCCCCGGTCCTGTGTATTGAGGATGGTTTTCCACTTTTTTCTCCACGCAAATGCGGGTTCACTTCCTTTAAATGTAACCTTCTCATCACATTAGTATAATTAAAAGTGTATATGAGTATTAAGACGAGATGATTTTAAAAAAATTAGACTTAAATAGGTTTCTAGTCTAAGTATTCAGGAAAAATACAATAATTCATTATTGTATTCAGGAAAAATACAATAATTCATTATTTATCACATTTTCGGGGGGCGTTTGAAACCTCAAAATACCTCTACGCCAGTTCGTTTTGGCTTACGGCCCTAAATTATTCATAGCATTGCTAACTTGGCAGGATTGTTAAATAAAAAAAAATTCTAAGTTGTCACTTTCATTTCGACAGAGCAGTTTTCATTAGAAAGACCATTTAGAAAATATTGTATCTATGTGAATTATTAAACGTGCCCTTTCTAGACCTATTGATTATATCACTACACGAGAATTTTTTTGAGCGAGAACGAAAAGGTCTACCAATTTTGCCGGAAAAGGTATTTTCACATACCTTACAGGGTTCTTTTACATACCACAATCGACATGAGACCGACGGGTTTATTTCCTCCCTCCCCACACGAAGGAGGTTGTGCTACGGATTTGTATCGCCCAAGAGAAATCCGTCGACCCCAGCTGGGTCTGAACCCACGAACAATGGGTCCTGAGGCGAGCATTTCACCCCAAGACCGCCGAGGTAAAATTTTAGAAAATGCAAACATATTATTTTGCGGCCAAAAATGATATATTAGCTTCAAAAATGACAGCTGTAGATCATATGACCTAACATATAAATATATTAAAGTAGATCTAATAACTTTTCTAGTTGTCAGATAAGGTTCTTCGTATGAAAAACGTACTGTACTTGCGTTACTGATTTTTTTTTTTCATCCGTTAATAGGAGGATACTTGATTTCTATTTAGTTATGGCGCCGAGGACACTGACGTGATGGCCTGCCGCCTACTTTACCTCAGTCGGTAGTGAGATAGTCCAGTAATTCAAGGGGGCCCAGGCTCTTTTCGTAACGCGGTAAAAAAAAATTTACCGTTGGTGATTTTTCTTTTAGCACCAGGTCTTACTAACCGTTCGGGTTACACACCTACAGTAGCCCCATGGCTTCTTTGGTGCTGACTGACAGCTCACAGCTGACGGCTTTGAAAAGTTACCAGACCAAATTATGTATCCCTACGCCGAACCAAATGATCTGCAAAAACATGTGTTTAGCAGCTGTCACTTCTAACAGTCAAAATTTAGGTAGATACCAAATAATGACTGTCAGAAGTCTGCTGTGAGCTGTCAGTCAGCACCAAAGAAGCCATAGGGCTACTGTACCTATTTCTAGCCCAGAAAATTCCAGAAATTGTAACATTTTCAGCAATTTTTCTCAGATCAATCAAACTGCTTATTTCTTTCTTAGCCACCAAGTAAATTCCTGAATTTTTCATTTAACCTAGCAAACTATCTTTTATTCCTGACTAAGAAGTTTCCTTTATTTTGCTAGACTTGGAGAGTTCCCTGACACATTTCTGATCTATAAGATTACCATAAATGTAGCTTACCTTGTACAGTCTCATTTTAGTTCCTGTTGTAGTTGATTTGCTGATATTTAAATTACCCAACAAATTTCATTAGATTTTCCTCATTTAACCACGAGGCTACTTTGATTTTTCCTTGAGCAGGTTCCAATCAGCCTGGGACTACAAATATGTATGCATGCATTCATTACCACTGAGACTATTTTTTTAGTATAAGCTGAAGTTTTTAGGTAGACCCTACAGTAGATATAGCCTTTTTTTATTACTAGTCAAATTTAATCCATGGACTATTTCGATTACATTTTCAAATATTACATCACTACTAAGTACACTTAAGGCATAAGCTTTAACTTTGGACTAATTATTATCATCATCATCATCAAATGTTTCCAGCCAGTGGCGGGGCCAGTTTAGTAAAATGTCTAATTCTCCCTTTAGCCTTCCATCATTCTTCCTTCTTTAATTGCTCCCATTTTTCTCCTCTACTACTAACAAGAACAAAAAGTCTTCTAAATTGGTATTAAATATATTTAAGTTTATAAAATGATCCTTGACCCATTGCTAGATTACAAAGACAGTTGCCTTAGTCAGTATTCATTAAACCAAATACAGTATGCTTTTAAATTTGATTTATTAAGCTGTTAATAAATATTACTAAGATACAAAAAACAGGACTTACATTTAATACGCTTGTATATCTTCAAAAATTACATATTCCTGGCACCCTCAGGACTTATTCACTGAAACTTTTGATTATATTGTTATAAAAACAATCATTTAGAATTTAATGAATAGCTTTATTTTAGTTTAAAGTAGATAAAGCAGCCCAAATCAAACTGGCTCAGTGGGGTATCTACCGGTGTCCCAATGGCCCAGTCCACTCCTGTCCATAGGCTACCTAATTTTTCAAATTATTCCTGAAACATCAAATTATAAAATTTTCCCCAAATTTTGCAATTTACCTGCCTCTTCAGAACCTAGTTTTTTTTGTTGTTTTTTTCATAACTAGTAATCTAGGGAAATTCCTCACCTTTAACTTACCTGGCCTGATTAATTAGTTTATTTTTATTTTAACCTGCAAATTCTAGAAAGACCTGACAAATCCACTGTTTTACATTCTTTGGGAGAGTTTGCCTAAAATTAACTAGCAAATAATTGGAGGAATAGTGGACAACATATTAAATGAGCACTCATGATGCAAAACAAAATTAACTAGGCATGCATTAAGCAATGTTAGTGATAATAAAATGACTATGTCAAAAATACCTACTATTTTAATGAAAATAAGATTGAGTCAATCAAGGAAAACCAAATCTAATTTAATAAGACAGGAATTTTTTTTCAATTTAAGTCATTTCTTGTAGATCTAATTAAATTAGTGTATTGTTACCTAGATAGTACCTGAACTAGGAGATTATATTCTGACTGTCCTGAACACAATACAACAGCAAAAGATTTAATACCTAACCCAAGTAGTATATGCACATATAAGCTTGCTCAAATAATTGAGTATTTTATTCAAATAAGGCTATCATTAGTTTGTGGGTGAATGAGAGGGGGTCTTTTAAGTCATCGACAATGTACAGCTTGTTTTTATTAACCTGTACTATTCATATTTGTTTTGTGCTTTTATTTTGTACTGATATTGTTTTAAAAGCTGTGTTGTATGTAAAGGGTAAAAACCTACATTATACACTCTTAATGGGCCTACGCCTTAGTTATTTGTTTCACATATTGGTACCTCACAAAAAATTAACATTTTGTCCTTTTTTTATGTGGTGTATATAGCAACTAATTGATTTTTATAAAAAATTATAAATCATGTTTAGATAGCTTAAATATACTATGGAATGCCACAACATATAAACAAGGTAGTTAGATATAAGATGCTTCATAGCGAAGGCTGCTTACTAAACTGATTTTCCACTAAACTAAATTTAAAGGAAGATTTATGTCCAACTTATCAAAAGGCTTTTTTATAAAATATTATACAATGACTTCAATGAGTAGGAAAATAATGCCCCGAACCTGTTTATTTTTGTCATAATGGGGTTTACAACACTACTAGGTGTAAACAAGTTTGGAGTGACAGGTGAAACCATCACATATGTTTACAAATTAAACTATGCATTAAAGTCTAAGATTCACCAAATAGCGGTGACACAAGGTAATAAAATAATGTATCTATCCATAAAGTACCTATGTTTATCATTTTATACGTTTATCTAAGTGATAAAATACTTTAAAAAGTGAATTCTTCCAACTCACCTTGCAAGTGGGCCACTCCTCTTCGATCGCTGGTTGAGTATTTTCTCCACAACAGGGATATTTCCATTTCTCGCTGCTTCCAACAGCTCTTGATCTTTTCCCATGGCCCATTTACTCACACAAATTACCCATAAAATATATTCTCTAAACACACAATTTACACTATAACTACACTATTACATATTTCATTGATCCATCTTCTCCATCTTGAAATGACATTTGCGCTCTCGTGTGTCATTTGTTAAAACTATAAACAAATGACGCTCGGAATCAATAGTGCGTGTCTTAAAAGGTCCAAAGGGGGAGTGTATTTTGATGTTATTTGAAGTTTTGTTTAGTCAAGTTATTAATCATCTTATTCGTGTGTGAGAGCTGTGTGTGTAAGCTATGTGTACTTACTTATACTGAATATCATGCCTAATTTTAATGGTATCCATTATTTTACTTTTTCTTTATTATGGTGTATGATTAACGTAAGCCAATGGTCTTCCAGCATGGCACAAGTTTCTGCCAATATTTTAAAAGGTGAGATATATATTTTGAATTAACCTTGGTTTTTGTTTACATTTCATTAGCTTGTAGATAAATTGCATGAAATAAATTTGTTATTATTTATTCATTCATGCTTTCATTCGTATTTTTTTAGCTAGTCTTTGTAGGTTAGAAATGTAATTATTCTTAACTAGTGCCACTCAAACTGGCCAATTTTTTTAAACCATCATTATTTGAGGATGGTATAATTTAGATAAAACGAAGAACATTTTCGCATTAAGTACTATGAGTTTTAACTTGCGTACATATTTCTAGGATAATACTTGGCAAAACAGTTTTAAGACTTATTTACCGAATACACGTCTATCGTAGGAAATATTGTTAATATTTTAAGGTATTTCAAATATTTTAAGAAACGCCGTAGTAAATAAATTTAATATTAATCATATGCAATTCAAGTGGCAAACTTATATCATTTTAATAAAACAAATAGGCTAAGACGTATATATCGAAATAAATCATGTTTTAATATAAAAAAATAGTACTAATGGATAATTTAATTTTGCTTTTTAGTTATGCCGGAATCACAATTAACTAAACGTTAACTTAATGTGAAGGACCTCCTTGTGTGTTTAAATGGAAGTGATCACGATGCAGTTAACTTAACATTGACTTGCAGTTAACTTGATGTAAGAGATGTCCTGGGAGGTTACTTGAAGGGTATCACCTGATCTAGCCAGCCAATTATACGAGTTATGTCAACACGATTATTTAGTAATTAATTTGTTGGTTTTATGACCAAAGTTTACTATTTAGCGTAAGTTCTAGTGATCATACATTGATACAAAATAATTAAACTAAAATAGGAAAGCTAAATTTATCAAAAGTTTTGTAATAGATTCACAGATCATCACTGTACAACTAGTACAAATCACAGATCATACTCTAGAATGAAGATGTTTGGCTCGAATTGTTACGTTAGGTTACGTGAATCGTGATCACACAGACGTTAAGTTAACTTTAAGTGAACATTAAATTAAGTTAACGTTAAGTTGATCGTGAACCTGGTGTTAGGCCTAGACCTACTTAAATAAGTCTTGATAAACTCTGAATTTTCTCCAAGTTAAGACTTCCTTGAAGTTTTAGGGAGATATCAATTTTTTCCTGATTCCTCCCTGCATCCTTCATCACGTGTTTAAATAACACAATCTTGTTTTGTTAAATAACCTTTTATCAAATCAAATACCTAACCCAGATGCATAAGAATATATTATAGGGGCCTCAAAATATTTTCTTTTCCTAAATAAACTTAGGACCTATTTTTCTTTTATGACTAGCCTTTTATTAATAAAATATATAGATAATGTGATAAAAGTAAAAATTGACACTTATTTATGATTCATGTAGGCCTATATATGGTGCTTTCATCTAAATAGGCCCTACTCCAAATCTATTAATCCAAAGCATGCAATTATATAAGCAAACGGGAATCATAATTTTCTAATAAACTGAAAACCCGGCTCAGTGGACAAATTGTCCGAGGTGTCACTTCTAGTGTTAGACTAACCTGGGGGTGACAGGAAGATAAGGGTTTGATTCCTTGTTGGGTCTACTGCTCTTGGGTGTTACTAAATGGTTTCCCACTCTCCTTCCACACAACTACAAGCAGACAAGCCACTTGCTTCTTCATCCTTACCCCTAGAGTAATTATTATATTTGTGTATAACCTTTACACTGGGCAGGTAGTAGGACTCGGTGATTAAAAAAAGACCAATTAAGCTATGGCTTTGTCGATAAAGTTCTTTTAATATAGAACGGTAGGTTTATTTCAAATATTTTTTCTCAATATATTTTTAAATGTAGTCTAATAATAATAAATAATAATAATAATAATAATAATAATAATAATATAAAAATAAAATACATTGTAGACCCTAAGTTATTTCTGAAGTAAAAGTCTATAGGCCTACCTTTATATATTGTTTATTTTGGATGGACAGCCAAAATAAATTTAAATGAATTAGTAGACCTATCATTGATTCACATATCATACCATAGGCCCACCATGCAGGAATACTAAGCTACCTTTTAATTAATGTATACTATAACATTTTTTTAAATTATAATGTGCACCCCATGACTTCTTTGACGCTGACAGACATTTCACGGCTTTGAAAAGTTACCAGACCAAATTATGTATCCCAACGCCGAACCATATGATCTGCAAAAAACGTGTATTTAGCAGCTGTCACTTCTGACAGTCAAAATTTAGGTACATACCTAAATGTTGACTGTCGGAAGTCTGCTGTGAGCTGTCAGTCAGCACCAAAAAAGCCACGGGGCTACTGTATTATCTTATTAATACAAACCTACTTAAGAACATGGCAAATTGAATAACTATGAGTTTTGTAAAGTTGGGTAATTTTGAATGGTCACAGACCTACAATTAATACTAAACTAAAATCACAATATAAACACAAATATTGACTCATTTGTGTTGATTTATGTTATTTGCATTAAGAAGTTCCCTTATGGTGCCTGGCGTCTCTTTTCACATAGGAACTAAATGGTTTATTTGATCATTATTATTCAAAATTTAATTTATTTTTATCAATAATAATCAAATTTTCATTTATACATGATTTGATGGTTAGGTTGTGTTTTCCAGGTAAGAACCATAATAATAAACATTACTAATAAATACCACTGTAATTACTTCTCCCACAAAAATATCAACCAGGGGTGTGGAGTCTTCAGTAAAAAGCAATTTTTAGTGGAATTGGAGTCTGTAAAAATGTACAGACTATGGCTTTGAAATAAAAACATATAAAATTATAGCACTATAAGGTAACTATATTATTTAAATTTTATACTTTTTTATTCTTTACAACCAATATTTCTAGGTAATTTGGATTGACAAATGTATTTAAAAATACATTCACAAAATGTCAGAAGCTTCCCATAAAGTCTTTTGTAATGGACATTTTACTGCGGTAAATTTTATTACTAATTAATATACTTTAGCCATTTATGAAGGCATCTAGTCAGACAGTAGAAAAATAGAGTAATCAAAATTAAAGACTTGTTGGCCAACTCCACAGCCCTGATATCAACTATGTAAATTTTTTTTTTTGAAAGGTTACCACTTTCCAGTCATTAGATTCTATATGTGTGATAGTTTACTTCGTGTCTACTTTATTAGAAATTTATTCAAGATTTTTTAAACAATATATTATTATTAGCACCACATCTTACTACCCGTTCGGGCTATACGCACTTACGCTAATGTGTAATGGTAGGGTGATTGTGAGATAAAATGGAGAACCTACAGTTTAACGTGGTATCCGAACCACGGTGGAGGCCTGGCATTCCTCACATTTACAAGATGTCTTGTCAGAGGTGAAGGAAGGGTTTAGTAATCAGATAAATCTATGCCGGGACCGAGGATTGAACCCCGGCCGCCAGCGCAGAAGTCTGACACCTTACCCCTAGACCGCCAGGTCACCTTTTAAACAATATAAAGGAAATGTTTATTTATGTATTTGCAAAGGTTGTGTTTACTATGTATGAGAAAAGGGGAAAAAAAATGAGTTTACTGTGGGTATATTTTGTGCCTTTATTTAAACATAAATTGAGTTTGGGATACAATATGGCTGACTTAATAGCCTGTTTCTTAGGTGTTTTTTATTTTGTTAGAAAAAATTGCAAGTTACCTACTTATTAGCCTAAGTTAATCGTTTTACCATATTAGTTTAATTTGTTTGTAAAACTAATCATAGGATAATGATATTTTGTTAAGAAATAAAATATCTTACATGCCTAGAGGGATGATTACCATCCTCTGCCATGCAAAAATAGATTGATGTTGGATCAAACAACTCAACACATGATAGCAATTTTGAACCTAAATGTGTTATCAAAAGTACATTGAAACAATAAACATCAGTTTGATCATACGGAGTAAGTAATCCTACTGTGAATTCTATGTTCGAATGATCTTATTAGTGTTGATAGGGCTAGGAATCGTTTTTAAATATTGAAAAAGTATAAAATTAATTCTTAGCAACCAATGTGTTATTCTTGTGTTCGACTTGATTGCCACTAACGAGGACAGGGTTTGAATCATAGCTGGGTGTGTTGAGATTTGGTTTCTCATAAATTATTTCCATCTCTCTCTCTACACAAATGCAAGTATATTACCTCTAAAATTTAACCTTCCTTATCCTTACACCACTAACATTTCTTTATTACCGCATTGTTTTAACTTATTTGTTCATGTTAGATGCACATATGATAACTACCCTAATTAGGTAGGGATGAGAAAGGAAGCATTTTATTGGTAATCTACTCCTATTTGCGTGGAAGGATAGTGGGAAACCATTTAGGGAAAACCACCCTCGATAGGCCTAACCGGGATTCAAACACTGATTTCCCCATAATCATCAGGCCAGTCTAACATGAGAGTAACGCCTTAGACCATTTGGCCACTGAAACGGGTACTAACCTTAATTAACCTTATAACATGAACAGTTATTAAAACACAATGTAAAAAAAACAACTCCTATAAGGGAGTTTAACTATGGTATTGACTCTCGAGTAACGGGAAGAGGAAGATGAATTGAATATTAAGGACATACATCATAATTTGGTTAGCAGAGAAGTGAGGATACCAAATTTTTATCGAGAAGAAATATGTTGTGTAAAATCATTCCTAACACGCTGTGAGATTAAATCCTAACCTTTAATGGTAAAATCGAGCAAGTCATTACACACCATTCTTTCTCAAACTCTTGTGTAAGTTTGGTTTAGAATGAACACTAAGGCAGGCAGGCACAGACAGGATGACACAAAACTTTCCAAAACATAATGAAACTAAAAATTTTTGTGTCATTGTTTTTTATCGTGTGTCATTCCACTTTGACTACATGCTTTCAAATGTCACTGCACACTGGCTTAAACCAATCGGAACAAATGCAATGATACACGACAACACACGGTGAGACACGTTGAAACAAAGCAGCTGTCTTCACTTTGTTTCACTTATTTCACGAAAAATATGCCCCGTTGCAGGTAATCTGTCCACTTGACGCTAGTATCCTTCAAAATGTTGGAACAGTGGTGATCATTCTTGTTTTGTTTGTGCTATGTTACTTTACAAACTCATTCGAGTGAAGTTAGGGAACTTCCTCAGATACTGGCTTCGGTGGCCGCAAGGTCTAAGGCATCACTCTCCTGTTAGACTAAACTGCTTATTACAAGAAGAGCGAGCCTCAAATCTTGGTTAGGTGTACTGAGGGTGGTTTTCCCTTATCGGTTTTCCACTCTCCATCCACGCAAACAGGGTATATTTCTTCTAAATTTAACATTCCTTATTTCTAATTCATTATTAAAATTATTATGTGTGTATATATATATATATGCACATAGCTTGAACAGGTAGTAAGATACTATGCTAAATAAAAGAATCCTCAGTTTTTATGGACTTTTCCAAAGAATCTCTCTCAGTACTATTTCCATTGAAAAGGGTGAACCCAGTACCTTTCTCCTGCTTGATGATTCCTCATGTTTAACCAACCAACTAACTTCATTAGTATTGATATCACCAACATTAAATGCCACCATTTTATCACAGACTGAAAATTTTTTGCTTCTTCATTTTTAGTTTGAAAACATTAGTTGAAATGTTTATTTTGTCATGGTTTCAAAACGTTTTTTGTCATACTGTGTGCGCGCCTGGCCTTAAGCTACACTGTATTATACTAAATTTTAATCCCGTGGAAAAGGTTGCACTTTCGAAACAAACTACCCCAAGATACAATGAAACGACTCCAGCGCTCTCATCAAGGGTTCAAACTCTGGCCTTCCAGCTAAGCCCTACAATAGATTTCAACTGAAGAGATAGATAGGGGCCTAGTTGTACATTCACTTTGCTATTGTAAAACAAAAAAATCTATACATATCGGGAACAAGAAATTTGGAGGAGTCATTGCTACTCTATTAATAGATGCAGATGTAAATAACTTATCTTCTAGATAGTTCCTCAATGTTGAGGAATTCTTTCCACATTTAAAATCCTACTATGCCTAAAAATCACCCATTTATTAAATAAAAAACTACATAAATTATTTGATGTGCTTGCAGATGGAGATATATTCATTCTATCTGTTGTGAATGCCAAGGAATATGGGGATGTAGTAGACAGTATTCAAACTGTAATGCCACTAAGTACTGTACAAATAGACATCCTCGACATACTTCCAAACGCCGGATTTGTCCTCTTCCAAGCTCACTCTCACATTTACAACATAACATTGTCATACAGTTTAGTTTTAACGCCACACACATATGTCAATGGCACGAATCTCGGGCTAGTCGGGATGATGGATTCATCCTCGAGGAGTGCTACATTTTTCCTTCGGAACTCAAACACGTTTGAGGTTCCTGTACTCATCGCTTCACAAGTTTATGGAAAGGAAGGTAAGTCTGTATTTTTTTTAGTCAATTAGGTACAATAATTGTTTACTTGTTGCATGTATATAACTTAGTGTTGTAATATACTAGGCACGTTTTATGCATATAGCCTATATAAAATTACTAGAGATGGGACGCTCAGATCCTCTAATCCTATGGTATCCGAGAAATTTGAGACTCTCGCAAAAAAATCTCAAATACAAATATAAAGAAGGCCTTATATTGAACTCAAAATGCAATTTTTCATGAATCACACAAATATATAAAGTATCATATGTAAAAAATAAAATGACAAAATCACCCTTTTTTTGTTATTATTTTATTTATTGCAATTTGTTTGCTTTTTTAAAATAAACTTTTTAATTTTTTTGACAAACTAACAATGTACTTTTAAGGATTCATTTGAATCCAATATTTAAAAGAAAATTTTTGATTCGGATTTGAAAAATATAGTATTCGACCCATCTCTAATATATACACATACTATTACATACATGGATGGTGGCCATGCACCTGGAAACTGGGTAATTACAGGCAGAATTTAGTGCCTGGAAATAACAGAGAAAACACGGCATGTTTCACAAAAAATCTAATTCTTTGAAATATTAGATTGGCCAACATAACATTTCTTGAACTAGGTCATATCATCCTGTTCTATACATTAATTACATGAGTTTACCCAAGTCAAAATTTGGGGAAAATGAAATTTCATTTTTTATACTACTCTATAGAGCCTCCTAATTGTTTTCATTTAAAATCACAAGCCATCAAATAATGCAGCCATCTTTGGCTCAGAGGAGTGGCACTTAATAATGTCATTACTACAATGACTTTTGTACGGCTGTGCTTATCTTGATGATTTAAATAGACATGCTATTATGGTTGCTAAGTATGATTATACTCAGTAGCATAACAACCCTCCTCATTCAAAGATGACCGCTTTATCTGATGTTTGCAATCTTAATTGGTCGTTCATATGTAGCCGACTATTTCTGTATGTCCATCACAGACTCCCCCTTAAAAATATACCTGAAAAATTACTCCTGGGCATAGGAAGACTCCTGGATAGCTCAGTGATAAGAGCAATGGTGTACTAAACCAAAGGTTCCAGGTTCGATTTATGTTTCCAGATGTCATTTTTTCAATTTAAAGAATATGATATTTATATGTGACTATAACCATAATTATCAAATATAGTTTGGTTAATTAATTCATCCAATGTTTGTATTAAAATATGTTTTTGAACTGCACATTAAATCCTTGAATCCAATAAAATAACTTCATTGTAAGTTTTGGGTATGTCCTTGTGGTAGCACCGATCCCTGGTGGTTGCAATATGGAGTTCCCCGTGGAGGTATCTCCGTTCTTGGTTGTAAAATACAACTCTAAAGTGGTGGTGGTCGATAGCCAGCCAGCATCGTGTGAGGATACAGAGTTTGTAAGCTATGACATGTACCGCACATATCTGCCAGAGAAGGACTTTACAAGTTCTACATACTTCACCGCCCTTAGGAATATGATGTCTGTTGACAATATCACAATGAAGGCCAAAAAGGTATTTTTAAATTCCCTTTTTGAGCACTAAAATTGTGTTTTATTCATCCCTTTCTGTTTTTTCCATTATTTATTTTACTGGATAGCTATAGCTCTAATATATTTTGCGGTTTTTGGAGGTTCTAGTGTATCATTCTCGAAAATCATCATGATAAGTTTATATATCATCTAAATATAAATGCAATTGCAAATGCACTCATTTATTCATTAGAACAAGGTTATTAATAATTGTATTTCTATCTAAACGTTTGAAAACCTTTTGACACCGTTTATCAAGCTTTGCTAATTATATCACCAAGTAGGTCCTAAATAGGTTTGGAAATCTTTCTATAATATTTTAAATAAATATTTTTTATTGAATATTTCATTTTATAATATAATATAATACATTATATATGTCTCTTCATAATCATCCAAAATCAATTAAAAAGAACAATTTTTCACTCATTTTGTGAATAGCTATTTAACTACTTAAAATTACTGCTATACAAAAGGCATATTTTCTGTTTTTATTTTTTCCTATAGATATTTAGATAAAAAAATATGAGAAAACAATGGGCCTAGTTCACTTTCTAAACAAACTTCAAGTCATGTTTGAGCTATCGAATACAATGTTGAAAGGGCTGTTTCCTACCGTTTTCTTGTTAATCGTTAGCTAATAGTAGGGGTGTGATATAGGTGACGGCAGTGAAGACGGGACCTCCATTGCGACGGGTATACAGTGCCTATCCTGGCACAGCGTCTGTTCACAGTGTCGTAGCTACATTGGGGTTTGAGTCGGCAGCGTATGTCCCTGCTATCACATACGCTTGTGACCCAGCCACAGATAGCTGTGAAGTTTTGAGTGAGTCTTGGCTCTTAGCACTTTTATTTAATTCCGGAAAATTCAAAATGTTGAAAATCAATTGTTTCAGAACTGAAGAAAACGGATTGTTGATGTAATATTAAATAATTTAATTATTTCTATAACCTTCCTTAAGGGGCCAAATGATCTAAGGCATCACTCTTTTGAGTTGGACCGGCATACTGAAGATTAAGAGACCAGGTATCGAATACCAGTCAGGTCTACTTAAGATGGGTTTCCCTTAACGCTTTCCCACTCTCCCTCCACACAAATGCTGGTAAATTACGTCTAAAATGTTTCCTTCTCCATCCCTACCCTATTAGAGCATTTATCATGGATGCATATAACCTGAAAATGTAGGTACTAATTGGAAGTGGGGATATACATGAACAAAATATTTCTATAAAACAATCATTTATTAATTAAATGTTAAGTTTAAAATAAAAACTTGTAAAATCTTGTTTGATAATGTTTTTACTGTTTGTTTCAGCAAGTACCTTTACAAAAGTGCTATGTGCAGTAGTATTTTTCCTGGGCCTTTTTATTTGTATGTTTGGGCACAGGTTTTTTAAAACAGAGATGTTTGTGCTCGGGTTTCTTTCCGGAGGGATTGTTGTTCACATATTGCTTTCGTTGAGCGGATTATTCTCTTCAGAAGGTACGATAGGTTTCTTTTTTTTTTTTAACTTTGGTCTTTTTTATTAAGATTTTAAAATAAGAACATTAGCTATTATTTAGAACCCTAATTAATTCTTATGTCGTGACATCATAGAAAGAAATTTTAACAAATCTTTAAATGATACAAGCAATAAGGATTTATAATTTATTGTTTCTGAACAAAACATGTTCAGTTTCTCCAGTTTCCTTGGGAAAAGAAGTGGTTTCTAAGTGTGGGTTTGTTTCCAGGCAATATATCTGTGTCGGTTATCACAGGCCTGTTATTCGGCGGTGTGTGGATAATGGTTTGGTGGTTGTGCGGAATACCACTCCTATCTATTATCTTAGCGACACTAACACTAGGATTTGTGTTCTCCGCCATCGTGTTCTTTGCCGGATTAGGTGTGTATTAACATCTCATTTTTTTACTGTCATACAATTGAGTTAAAAGGTCATATTCTCACTTTAAAAAGTATTTTTACTTTAGAAACAAAATATGTCACAACAGTCCAATTTTCTTAGGAAGGATCTTATCTGGCATTTGTAAAAAGCTACTAGATCTACTTTCACCTATTCATATGTCAAGTCTTGTGATCTGCAGCTGTTACTTTTGATGGATATTATCAATACCTATAAAATAACATTAATAAAATAGTAAAATATAATAAATGTTGGCTGTAAAAATATTTTTTACTTTATAAAAGCTCCTTTCCATGAAAATTGAACTGTTATTGGTAGGGGTGTGTGAAGGTCACTTTTTAAATGTGAAGCGAATCTTGAAACTTGCGAATAAAAGTCGAAGTTGAAGAAGCTACCTAGGATTTTTGTTGTTGTCACTTGAGAACACCACTTTTAATTTTTAAATTAATTATTTTTCTAGAGCTTGTCGGTAATAAGGGCCAGGAAAATTTCCTTATTTGTTACCTAAGGGCTATATTAATAACTAATACATACAGGCTTACTGATAAGCTTAGTAACTGTTTTAAATTGATCAGTTATTGAAAAACATAATATTTAGTAAGATAAAATTAAATCGTTTGATAATTTATCAAAGTATTATCCTTCCTTTGAAATTCTTCGAATATGCGGAGGTTATAGTATATGTCGAAGCCGAAGAAGATTTGACCTTCAACTTCAACTTTTCGAAGCTTCCCACACCATTAGCTATTGGTTTCTTTTTGTACAAGCATGTATTAGTTACGAGTGTTATTAATGTATAGCAGTGTTTGGATACATAAACTATTTCCTAGTTATGAAATAATGCCAAGTAGTTTGTAGTTGTGGTAGTTCCTATTAACATATGAAACAAACTAATATTTTGACTGATCTTTGGGGTGAGGAGCTTATTTAAAAGAATTAACTCATTATTTATTTTGGTCACAATACTAATTTTTTTATTAACAAGAGACTCCTCGGTATACAAATAGATAGAGGATATGTATTATACAGGCCTTAACAATTTTTTTGGTAGGGTAATAAATTAGAAAGGTGGTTAATATAATTCATACTCAGTGGTTCACCTAAATGATCCCTTAAAGGTTGCCTTTTAATTAGCGATGGGTCTTTTGAATGTTTAAAGCTTTTCCTAGATTCGAGAATTTGAAAAGAATTTCACATCAACGGTCTAGGGAAAAATTTAAAAAAATTCAAATTGGAATATTTTTTCTACTTAGGCTTACTAATGACTTATCGCACCACCCCTGTGACCTGAAAGTCATATTTTCTGGCTACAGATCCAGAAATCCCGGGTCCAACCCTCAATGCTTTCAACTTTTTCTGTTAAGCAGTGGGTCTGGAATGGGGTCAACTCAGTCTTGTTAGGACAATTGAGATACTACGTGAATAAATAAGTAGCACCCCTTGTCTAGAAAACTGTGATTAACGGACGAAGGTTTTGCTGTGCTGATTACATGATACCATCTAGCCGCAAATGTTGTCACTATCTTCACCAACATGTGGTGGCGGCTCACTCGGAATGGCTCGCTTGAATGAAGGTGAATTATCATAATTGGGAGAAAAATGTTAGCATTTAGATAATATTTTTATTTTATATGTGCGTACAACCCCAACAAATGTGGATAAAGTTACAACAAAAAATTTAGTTTATTTGCAACTGAAGAATTAATGCTGGGTTCATACGCGTCCTGGAAAACCTGGAATTTTAAAATGTTTCTTGCAGGTCTGGAAAGGTTATGGAATTTCTCATTTTTCCAATTTTCTCCTGGAATTTTCTACGTTGTCCTTGAAATTCCTTTGTCCGTTTTTATAATACATTGCCCCATCCTATATATTATTTCTGTTGTCAACATCCCTTTTTCTCAACTAATACAAAGCCTCCAGCGATGAATAAGGTATCAGTGGATAGGATTTTTTACCGACTTCTGACATAGCATACACAGTTTACGTTAAAACACATTGTTTGTTTAAAATGTAAGTTAAAAGAAAAATCTATCAATATCTTATATTAATTACCAAAAATAAACTCTCTTTGCTATTTTGTGTATACACTTTGCTGAGTATTTAATTTCAACAACCCAACAAAAGACTAAATCTCTTCTTGTGGGAGGCGGGGGTTAGGGGAAGTTTGAATGTGTGAGAGTTTTGCAAGGGTTTACTGGTACTTACATAATCACGCCGTTCTCTAACAGGGTAGGTAAGAAACTGTGAATATAGCTTGTACTTAGTCCATCCTCACTAACTTTCTCCTCACTTCCCTATCCTTGCATGCTTTCTTCGGTTCAACAACATCCATTCACCAAGTCATGCATGCTCTTTTATTCTTAAAACACTTAATGTGTCCCTTTTTCACACATTCGTCTACAACATTTTACCACATTTTACATGGCCAACCCCTTCCTTTTGATCCACACACTCTACCTTCATATTTGCTTCTTCATTCGATCCACACTCATCCTCTGAACATGTCCAAACCAACATAAGATGCTTCTCTCTCCCTGTCTTATTGGATGCTCTTTCAAAACACACTCCTTCAGCATACACTTATTAGTGAATTTCCGTACAAGTTTTTCCACCAATATTTCCTAGATATCTAACACCACTCGCATTTACACATCAGCTCCGATATTTTTACTTCACACATAATCTTCGATATTTTTCTTTCACACATCATCTCGGATATTTTTCATTCACACATCAACTAGGATATTTTTCATTCACTTATCATCTTTAATATTTTTCATTCACTCACCATCTTTAATATTTTGCATTCACTCACCATCTTTAATATTTTGCATTCACTCACCATCTTTATTATTTTGCATTCACTCATTATCTTGAATATTTTTCATTTACTCATCATCTCAGATATTTTTGATCCATACATTTATCTTGGTTATTTTATCTTTTTTTTTAAATGATACATTCAACCTCTTTTATTCCAGCCGATTTCAACTACCTGGAGAATGATTACAATTACTGGGTGGTGTATATCTGCCTTATGTTGAGTGTTCCTTTATTGTTAATACCTTTCAATCAGAAGGCTAACATAATCTCATGTGCTGTCCTTGGTGCATATGCTGTGATAATACCAATCGACCATTATATCGGCTCAAATCTCAAGTATATAATTGTCAACATTATAAGAAGAGCCACATCTTTGGAATTTAAATCTGCGGTTATAGCTCCACCATATCAGCTAAGAGGTCAGTATTTTTTTTCTAACATTACTTCATTTTATATCTAGTGTTTTTTTTATAAGAAATAAAGGTGGTTGTGTAAATGTCTTCTTTTCATCAGATGAACTCATTCAAAATGTTCCAAACCCTCAAGGCACTACTAAATACCTTGTAGAAGTTTATTTTCATAACTAGTGCATTCTGCTTGTTTATTTGAGAAAACAAAGCTGAAATGTTTTTTCTAGTTTATTATATAAAAGTATCCACAGAATATATCTTAAATCATTATCATCACCACCGACTGCTACCAGCCTATGGCTGGGTTTGTTTGGTAAAATGCCTCCATCTTCCTCAACCCTTTCACAATTCATCCTCCTTCCTTCATCCCACTTACACACTTTCTGTTATCTGCTCCCCCCATCTCTTTCTTGGTCTCCCTTACAGTCTTCTAACTACATACATCTCCGTCATTCTCTTTGGTATTCTTTCCATTCCCTTCTTCATTATATCATAAATATTTATTTAATTTCAACACCTGGGCATGGTAATCCAACCCAGGACTTTTTGCTTAGAGTGCCAATGCTATGTAAGGTTTAGTTATTTCAGTTCATCCTGTATCTAGGCTCATATTTTAGTCATTAATTTAAGGTAATTTCTGTGATGATTAACATGTGACAGTCTACTAGTATGTAACTTATCAAAATTTCAGTTATGATGACTTACAATTGCCTTTTTGTCAATTTCTGGAGTGATATTTAATCCATACTGAAAATTAATTTGTGGATTGCATTTCATCTCAAAAGTGATCCCAGTATGTCCACACTTGTCCGCCTGAATTAAAGATGAATCTTTAAGAGATGGCTATATTTAAATTAATTATGCTAGTGTGTTCTATCGTTCACTCGTTCTGATCACCATTTTCTTTCCCGGCGCAGCCACCCTCTTTCATTATTCCAAACAATGCTTTATAAAATTATGATCTGCTTTATGTAACATCTTTTTACACATTGTGGGGGTACCCGCTCTGTAAGTTAAGTTACACGGTGAGAACAAATTTAAATGTTGTGTTTAACCATTTTGGGGTATATTTTCTACCGTTACAGATCTGATTCTTACGCTAGTGTGGGCCGGCCTTGTCGGGATGGGCTATGTAGTTCAATGGCAGCAGCAATTGGGAAAACCCCCGTTCCCTCCTCCGCCTCGGCAGGTGAGGGGAGAGCGATTTAGACGCAACAGGTTTCCGCAAACCACCGCCACAGAACATACTCCACTCTTGATTGACGCTCGCATACCTTGGTCCAATACGGGTGACGATAACGTGTTCGACTCTCCGCCCTCCACGTCCAATTGGCAATCTTTTCTAAGAAAATTACAACCATCCGCACCTGCTAACCCAATGATTAACCACCCTCAAACTATGTAGCACAGTGTTTCTCAAAATTGATTACATTGAATATCACCTCTGAGGGAATTGCAAGTCTCATGGAGAAAAACTATCTCTCTTTCTCGGTTAACTGTTGCAAAGTTTCCTCACTTTTATTCATACCGGAAGGTGGTGAGCTGAGGTAGGAAGAAACTACTGGTAACATTGATGAACCAGATTTGAGAAATGTGTGTCATGTTTAAGGGAATAGGAACCTCACATAAACAAAAAATGTAAATGCTGTTTCTCACTAGTAACCATAAAGTTGTCTTGGTGATGATATTCATTGTAGTTCACAGGTCTACTTAACACTACTACGTGAACCCACTTTCTATCATTTCCCCCCAAAATAGTAGGTACATTGGAACACTAACCTGCAATGGGAGGGATGTGGCAACATTGTGGCCATGCCTTCTGTTTCATGACTGCCTCGAAATAGATGGAGTGACAAAAATAGTGGTGGCCATAATGCTCAGAAAAATGTTCTACCACACATCACATATGAAGAGTTCAGGGAAAAGGGGGAGAAAGTCACACAACACACATTATCCAAGATAGTGGCTTTTATATTTCAAACCCCATTAATACCCCAGAAAACACCTTTTTTTTTTAATTAATTTAAATATGATATAGATCTCTTTTAATTATGATATCATGGTCATTAAAAATGGCTCATGATTTTCTAACAGATGGCTGCTCTAGCTCAATTTAAGTTAAATATCGGACCTTCCTCCCCCCTCCCGCCTCCAATATTCCCCCCATGTGCTATTCATATATGATAACCAAGATCTGGAGCCTTGCAGGGATGACCCACCCAACACTTGTGAATATTGTAATACTCTATAACTACATAATCAAAAAGAATAATTGGATTAGATTATATGAGCTCGGTGAGAGGACTATTAGAATTACAATTTTTAAATGATCATAAGTTTGAAGCTTTTTTTTATTTTGCTTAGAATCTATTCCACACACTCAGTTCCAATTAAAATAATAATATTTGTTTTCGCCAAGTTTCATAAAAAATTGGATTGTTTTTGTGACAATTTTATAAAACAATAAACTAATGATAATAATATAAAGCTGATTTATTTGTATATCTAACTCTTGTTTCATCTACATTACGTACTTGGATACATTTTCTGTCTGCTATGTGGATATTTACATTCATTCAGGACTCTACCGAAGATATGACACCCAATAAAATGTCATGATATAAGAAAGGAAATTACTATTTTAAAGGTATATCACTTTCTCATGTTTTGTACCTTTTTTGAGTGTGTGTTGTGCTAAATAGATAGTAAGTTTGTGTTTTGGAAATGTTTTGCTTGATGCTTTTAGCCCTGGGGCTACCTTTAAGAATCTAAGTTATAGGACATATAATTTGTCAGTCTGCTACAAAGATCTTTTTATGTATTCCATTACTTTAGTAAAATAATATTTTTTAACATGTTATTTTGTCAGTAGGCTAGGTTTATGTTGGGGTTTATTCATTACTCTTTCTCGCTATCTTACAGGTAAAGAAAGTATAGTGATCGTCAAAGAAATCGAACTCAAATATTTTGATGAATCTTGACGTTTCATGATCCCCCAAATCCAAAAAAGCTGTTTTTGACTTTCTATCTGTGTGTTCGTCTTTCTGTACTTCCTACTAGAGCCTAAACTATTTTACCGATCGGGCTAAAACTTGTTATCTAGAGTTTTCATAGGGTTGCCCCGAGGGGTTTTTGGAATTTAATATCTAACCCTAAAATTAAGGGTAGTTTACTGAGGTGCAAAAAAAAAAGAAAGTTGATTTTCTCAAAATCGGCTCTTTAACGATTTTGATTAAATTTAATTTATAAACATTTTTAAACATTCCAAACAAAATGGCTTCTCTCAATATTTCGGCAAAATGACTTTAAGGACTCCGGTCTGATGCGTAAATTATCTTTTTTTTTTATAATATCTCCTAAACTATTTTAGATATGAAATTACTTATCATTATAAATATGTAGGTCTCTTTATAATACAAATATTTTATAAGAAGCATATTTTTATAAAACCAATAACTTTCAAGATATACGTAAACATATATATTTTTTAACTTTTCAAACAAAAGGTAAAAAGTATTGCGACTGCAAAAGAAAATTTTACCTGAAAAATTGATTGATGGATGTCGACGTCTCAAGACCCCCAAACCCTAAAATGTGGTCTTTGCAAAGACGTCGGTCGGTCTGTGTGTCTGTTTAAACTTAAAATTAAGAGTTGCTTAAGAAAGGGCGAAAAGAGAAAATCGACTAACGATTTTGATTAAAACTCGTATCTAAGTGTTAATTAAGATTATAAATAAACTGGCTATTTTCATTTTATCTTGAAAATGAATGTTAGGCTACTTTACAGAACCAGAAACTTTCATATCTCCTCAACTATTTGAGATACTAAAAAACTTATTATTGCAAAATTTTAGTACTATTAAAAATAAAAAACTTTTATATTGAATATATTTTTATAAGTTCAACACTTTCTGAGATATTGGAAAATATATTAATACAACTTTGTGAGCTTGAGTTGTAAAGATATACTACTTAACTTTTAACACAATAATTCTCTAATGACATAGAGTATCTAAATATAAGTAAGTCTCTAAAAGTTTATGGTATTTTTCCTTAAACCTCTTAGGGAAAATGTTTGTGCAACATTGATCTATATCCATTTTAGACTCAATAGTCAATATTTATAATTTTTATTGGTCAAAATTTATAAATGAGGAATTCAATAGCAATGCGATGGCATGAAGATTTGCAACACCTGATAAAATGTCAAAAATTTTAACCGGAAGTTGAAATTTTAATACGAAGTGTTGACCCTTGTGGACCCAACATTGATCCAAACATACAAATTAGAACATTAATTCTTTAAAAACAAAATTATAAAATTTAAAACCGGGATTAAAAAAAGTCTTACATAATATAGTGCAATTTATGCTTGGGTTTGTTAGTGTATATTATTTCATTTCACATATATTACAAGTTTTGAGTAAATATCACCATTTTCAAACAATAGAGCGAGAAAGTCCGTGCGGAGTTCCGTACCATTTATTTTATTCTCGTTATGTGACGGGAGGTAGCATTAATTTGATTAGGCTAATATATTTTATGTGATTACCAAACTTATACATATTAAATGTATGATTGTATCAATTGTTTAAATCATGTGTTTAAGGTTTGTTGATAGTAAGTATAATTATTTACTAACTTTTATTGTTTTTTAAATCAGTTAATAACTTAGGGTCTTATTGTGCAATTTTTTTTATGATATGTAAGTTTTGTGATTAAACTGTCAACCCAATGTTTAAATTATGTATATAAGGCTAGTGTTGATAGTTGTAGGCTTACTAATTTATTTATTTTTTTATACTTTTCTAGCTACTAAATAAATAATAAAAGGTATTATGCCAAGTCTATATTAGGGTTAATTAATTACTCTGCAGAGCCATTTATTTATTTATGTGCAATTTTTTTTTAACTTGGTCCAGCATTTGTGATAAAAGGGACAACTCCTATCATTGATTGGTTAGCTTCTCAATCTATGTTTAATGTGATTTTTTTTCATGAAATTGTAATCATTTTGTTATGTTTTAAAACGCATTCTAATCAAATTGGGCCTATAACTCCACTTTTAAGTAAGACTACATTAGACAAATTTGATTTTAATTGTGTAAATAAAACAACAAAAAGAGATTTTGCAATTATATTGCAACAATCTTTAAATTTAATTATTCTATGTAGGACTATTTTTATAATACCAAAAAATTCCCTACTCATTAGTAAGTAAGTGTAAGTTAAGCTTTGTTTATTATGGAACACTTTTATGATTTACTACATGGTAATTTTCTGGTACTTGAAAATAAAGCCTTTTTGTACTTCACCAAGGTAAGCTTTCATCTTAATATGGCCACCTCAATCAGTGAGAAAGTATCAATCACTGTCAATCCCCACAGTTTAAAAACAATGCTCTGTCATTTTCTGGAAATTCTTCTCAATTCTATCAACGGTTATACTCCCTTTCACACTTCACTTACAATCACACTTTGTCATGTCAATAGGAAATAGGGAAAAGATAACTACAAAACTTCTTATTTCAATGTAAAGAAGAAAGCTCACTGCTACTTCTAAAATATCTATAAATTTTCGATTGTGAGTCTATGAAAAAATTAATGGATTTGTTAGAGTAAAGCTAAATCTAAAGCTTTTTTTATAAAGTCTAGTCTCATAAAGCTCATCAAATATGATTAAAAAGTCATTGAAAATTAGCTAATGTCACTTTTTTTCTATTAATAAAACTCAAACTACAGGATATTTAAGGGGAAATATACTGTTGGGATCTTTCGACTTTATTTTGATGTGAACCATATTTTTAATAAATTCATTTTATTATTAAATATTGCACTAAAGCCGAACATCTGTGTAAGTAAAGTGTGTAATGTGTAAGTAAAGACATGTATTGGTTCACTTTATTGTCAAATTTTTTCTTATTATATTATTATATTTTAAATTATACTTATTTTAGTTTTGTTTGTTGAATTACAAATAATGTTTTTAACTTCAAATTTAATTTATAAAGCTTCTGAAAAGCTGATATATTGTATATTGTTTAATTTGCCTTAAACAGGATTCAAATTACTGTCCAAAAAACCTTTTTCAAATATATAACTGATATTGTTGTTGAAAATGTTACTTATGTATACATGTGTTTATTAATATATACTTTAATGTAGTTTGAAAACTGACAAACTGGTTATATTATGACAGTTTTATTCTAAGTTAATACATTCCATTTAATTTTTAAAAGGTTTGTTTTGTATATCAAATATTTGTGTTGCTTGTTGATTTTTGTTTTATATTTCATTAATCAAACTAAAGGATTTAATGATTAAAGTTATATTCTATTGCAATGGATAGTTTTGTGATAAGTATAATTTAAATTTAAAATCCATTGTTTATTTTTTATGTGTTAGCTAATAATTTATTTATAGCTTTCTAACATTTTAAAATATCATTTTTTCAATGTGTAAATTTTTAAATATATTTCAATAAAGATGTTGAGTTTACTTCTTTATCTGTTTTTCCAGTCATTTTCTCAAATTAAACTTTACCCTTTTTAAAACATTAGTTGATCTTGAAAAAGAAAATTTTAATCTAAAAGTGTGAACTCCTAACTTTGAACTGAAAGACTGAACATCGAACTCGTCCATGTGCGATAAAGGTGATGTATTGTATTATATTTTCAACTTTTTGTGAAGTCAATGGCTTGAATTTAAAAAAAAAACTGCCACAGGCTGGAAACAATAATAGATGTAATTTTACCTAAGTCGGAGCACACTTTAAACTACTGTTGCTTGACAAATAAGAATATGGTTCATACTTTATACTGCCACTAAAAAGTTTTTTTTGTCCTAATTATGCCTACCATTTCCTTTACCTTTTTTCAATAAATAAAATTAAATCCCCCAAACATGTAAACTGGTTCTTCTTAAAGAGTTACAGATTTCACTATTTATTATTGCAAATTTATTTCCTTTGAATCTTATGGATTGAAACTGATATCTCTGAAAACCCCGATAAAAAAAAATTGTTTAATCGGTGTGGTCTTATCAAGGAAAACCACTCATCATATTCACACATTCTCTCAATTATTCAAACTAAACAGTATCTCGGTTACTGTTTGACCAGTCAACATTAACCTTGCAAAGTGCAATAGTTTCATCAATTCCAAATTAAAAACAAAAATATATTCAAATAATTGCCTTCCACACCCAAAACAGCTGATTTAGCAGAGTCCGCATGATCAACATGGTGAGGAATATAGACCGATATGTAAAACATTTGTCAAGCGAGTTGGTCAACAAATCAGCCATACAGCAGTTGTCCTAATTATGATTGTTTGCTTGTGAATAGACTTCGCTAGCTACTACTACTACTACACAATGTTTACAACATGCAATGTTTACATAGTGACAACTAGGATTGATGTGATAGAACTGTTTTTCCTTTTACTAGATGATATTGATGCCAATTAAGATTGAAAATTTAACTCTAAATTTATTTAGACAAATTTAAATGCTTTTAAAAGGTTAAAATTATTGTAATATAGGTTATTAATATCATGAAATTTAATTTGTCTATTTTTATCAGCTATTATATAAATTGCTATGTAGTACAGTCCAATCCATGCATATAGGAAGAAACCCACCTAAGTGACTGAATGTTCTAAGAGACACCGGTATTCGATCAAGCTTGCTGATGACTGGGAGATTGGGGTTTGAATCTTGGTCGGGTCTAATTAGCGATTTTTTTTTCCTAAATTGTTTCATACTCTCCTTCCACGAAAATTCTTTCTTCCTCATTCATTAGAACAATTATCAGTATATGAATAACCATAACAGGTAATAAGATGGGCTGATATTAAACATATATATATATATATATATATATATGAAGCAGAGCAAGAGTATTAAGCAAGTAAGAGTGAAAGTGGAAAAGTGGCAGGATATAAGTATGAGAGTGCAATATTAAAGCTTGCTGGGCAAAAAATTAAATAAACAAGAGCATAGCATGACTAATGTTGAAATAAAATCTAATGGTAAGTGCTTGGAATAATAAAAGAGGCTGTAGTTTTAGTGCGTGAAAGTTGTGTGAAGATACGCGGTGGTGGGAAACAGAAAGATATGTATGGTGGAATGAACAGATGAAATAAGCTGTAGGAGAAAATAAAGAAGCATACAAACGAACGATTGCTATGAAGGGACAAGCAGAACAGAAGAGGTTGTGGGACATATACAAAGAGAAAAAGATGAATGCAAAAAAATTAATAAAGAAGAGTAAGATGCAAATGGGATTAAAAGAAGAAGAAAGAATGTAGAATGATTTTGAAGCAAATAAGCTGTTCTGGAATTGGGGTAAAGAAAACGAAATATGGAGGGCAAGGAAAGACCAATGGCATTCAGAATGGAAGTGGGGGAGCTGATCTGAGACGAAAATGTCGAGAAAGTAACAGAAAATAGGGAAAATGCTATAAGAAGTGAAAGAATTAACGAGATCAAGGTGTTTTAAGCCCGTGAAAATACCAAAGAATGTCAAAACTGCGGGCGTGGATGGGATTGCAAGTGAAATGCTTTGTGTGGGGGTGCAGTATTACTTGCCAGATTGTGTGAGTGGTTCATTTTGTGTGTGGGAGTGTTGGGATTTAGAACGTTCCTAATTACTGGATAATGCGGTCATTGTTACTTTGTGTAAAGGCAAAGGCAGTAAGAGTGAATGTAAGAATTATAGGGCAATTAGTTTGTTCAGTATTCCAGGAAAAAAAATTGGGATAGTTCTAATTGAGAGCGTGCGTGAAAAAATTGCGGGCAAGATTTAGGGTGTGCAACGTGCTTTCATGCCAGGTAGAGGTTACATGGCGCAGACATTTGCATTGCAACAAGTGATTAATAAATGTATGGCAGTAAGGAAGAAAGTATATTGTGCAATCGTTGATCTGGATAAATCGGGTGAATAGGAGTATGGTGTGGATGCATGGCTAGTAAATGTAAGTATGGTGGTGTATGATGGAAGTAAAACGTTCGTTAGGGTGGATGGAGCTTTGAGCGAATGGCTTGGCGTTGAAAAGGGTATTACACAAGGTTGTGTTTTGTCCCTATCGTTGTTTAATGTTTTCATGGATAAGTATGTGAGGAATGCTTGTGAGGACACAGTTGGTGTACAAATGGACAATATGAATGTGAGTGTGATGTTATATGCAGATGATGCCATATTAATGGGTGAGAATGAAAGGGGCTTGGAGAATGCAATAAATCGTTTGAATGTAGTGACCGACATAATGGATATTCGTATAAATGTCTCCAAAACCAAGGTGATAATTTTTTATAAGGGTGGATCAGGAAATGGTTATCAGCGTAGTATACATGGAAAACTGTTAAAATAAGGGAATGATTTTGTGTATCTGGGCAGATTATTCTGTAATAAAGAAAGAGTATGTGGACTATTGCAAAGAATGAAGTGGTATCGATGGAGGTATATAGATGGACGTATATAAAAGTGTATTAACGCCAAGATTTATGGATATGAAGCGTGGGTTTGTCAGGAGAAACACTAGAGCATGGTGAATACGGTTGGAATGAGAGCTAAGAAATTAAGGTGTAAAAACACGTAGGGACAGTCAATAATGAATGGGTGTTGAAGGAGTGCGGTATGAAAGGATATCCAACAGGTCAATGTGAAAGAAGTGCCTTCCTTTGGTTTGGGCGTGTTGAGAGGATGAGTATAGATCGATTGACGAAACAAAGATGAAGGTAAAGTGTGTGGATCAGAAGCCATATAAGATTTGGCTAAATGTTGTAAATGAATTTGTGAAAAAGAGAAACATTAAGAGAGGGGAGAATAAGAGAGCATGTATGACTCGGTTTTATGGATGTTGTTGAAGCAAAGGGAATGTGCAAGGATAGGGAAGTGTGGAGAAATTTAGTGAGGATGAATTAAGAACGAAGTTGTTTTTTAGCTATATTCACAGTTCCTTGTCCACCCCGTAAAGGAATGGCGTGATTAGCTATGTATGTATAACAATACAGATAGTAATTTTTTTAATACTTAAGTTTGTATAAGGATCCTAAATATTTTTAACTTCAATCAAGCTTTAATATGGATCGTATGGACAAAAATCTGTTTTTTATATGTGTCGAATGGAAAAAATCTGTGAGAAATAATTTATTTCCAATAACCATCAGCTAGTTCAGTCTGGCCTACTTTTATAATGTTATCTCCGCCATTTTTATTCTTTAGGTAGATGCAGAAACATGGAATCTTCATTATAAAACAGTGTAACTAGGACCAATGAAAACTTTATACCATATTTTTTAAATATAACAATATTTTATTGATCCAGATTTCTCTGTTGTCAAAATGAATGATTCAGAAAAATCACGCTTCGATGAAATTATTGGTTTGAATGCTTATTCTTGTACATAATGTGCCATATAACCGGCTGGACTCTTTTACCTCGAATGTTACACTTAATACAATACCAGGATTCTGGTAAAAACAGGGTTCCTGACTACAGATACAAAGATTCCGGGTTCGATCCATGGCACTCCCAAATTGTTCTGTGAAGAAGTGGGTCTGGAATGGGGCAAACACGGCCTCTTGAAGACAAACGAGGAGCTACTTGAATCAAGTAGAGGTTCCGGCATAGAAAACCTAGATTAGTGGCCTGAAGGTTCATTGTGCTTACCACATGACGCCCTCTATCCGAATAAGTTGGCATTATATTCGTCTACAGATGGTAGCCACTCGGTCGGTATGGCTCAATTGTGTGCTGACGACATCGAGTTTTTCTTTTTCTTTTAAACATCTATCAAAGGCAACAGTTGCTGATCACATGACTTTACTTAAAATGTAATATTATTTTTACTTTCTTGCTATCTTACAGATAGAGAAAATATTGTGATCGTCAAAAAAAATCGAACTCAAGATTTTGATGAATCTTGACGTCTCATGACCCCCCGAATCCAAAAAAGTATTTTTTTTACTTTCCGTCTGTCTGTACCTCCAAATAGAGCATAAGTTATTTTATTGATCGGGATAAAATTTGTATCTAGGGTTTTCATAGTGATGCCCCGAGGGGTTTTTTGAATTGGATAGCTTACCCTAAAATTAAGGGTAATTTACTGAAGGGTAAAAAGAGAAAAAGTCGATTTTCTCAAAATCGGCTTTAGCGATTTTGATTAAATTTCATTTATAAATATTCGAAACAAAATGGCTTCTCTCAATATTTCGGCAAAATGACTTTAAGGGCTCCGGTCTGATGCGTAAATTATCTTTTTTTTTATAATAACTCCTAAACTATTTGAGATATGAAATTACTTATCGTTACAAATATGTAGGTCTCTTTATAATACAAATATTTTATAAGAAGCATATTTTTATGAAACCAATAACTTTCAAGCTATACGTAAATATATATATTTTGGCTTGCCAACGTCCTGACTTAGACATATAAATATATATATTTTTTAACTTTTCGAACACAAAAGGTAAAAGTATTGCAACCGCAAAAGAAAATCTAACCTGAATGGTTGATTGATGGATGTCGATGTCTCAAGACCCCTCCAAACCCTAAAAAGTGGTATTTGCAATGACGTTTGTCTGTGTGTCTGTTTAAACTTAAAATTGATAATAGTTTAAGAAGGGTGAAAAGAGAAAAAATCGACTCAAACTATTTTGATTAAAATTCGTACCTAGGTGTTGATTAAGATTATAAATAAACTGGCTATTTTCATTTTACCATTAGAATGAATTTTAGGTTACTTTCTGAGAGATTGGCAAATATATTAATACAATTTTGTGAGCTTTAGTTGTAAAACCCGCCTCGATGGCGTAGTTAATTCACTAACGTAATTAGTACTTAAAAGCGTATAACCCGAACGGGTAGTAAGACGCGGTGCTAAATATTAACTATTATATTTAGTTGTAAAGAGATACTACTTAAGTTTTAACGCAATAAATCTCCAATGCCATAGAGTAATTAAATATAAGTAATTTTCTAAAAGTTTATGTGGTTTTTCCTTAAACCTCTTTGGAGAAATGTTTGTATAACAATGATCTATATCCATTTTCGAATCAATAGTCAATATTTACATTTTTCATTAGTCAAAATTTATAAATGATGAAGTTAATAGCAATGCGATGGCATAAAGATTTGCAACACCTAATAAAATGTCGAAAATGTTAACCGAAAGTTGAAATTTTAATACTAAGGGTTGACCCTTGTAGGCCCAACATTGATCTTTTTTTTATCTGTCCAAACTTACAAATGAGGACATTAATTCTTTAAAAACAAAATTATAAAATTTAAAACCGGGACTAAAAAAGTGTTACATAAGTATAGTGCAATTTATGTATGGGTTTGTTAGTGTAAAATTATTTCGTTTCACATATATTACGAGTTTTGAGTAAATATCTCCATTTTCAAACAATAGAGCGAGAAATTCCGTGCGTGATTTGCGTATCATTTATTTTAACGGTCAAAATACATACAAATCCATATCTCCTAGGGATGTATCAATCAAATACCCGTAAGACCTTGCTTATTTATTTGAGGAATTTAACGAGCACCTTATGAACCAACTGACTGTATCAACACACTAGCATTTTTATGAACGAGAACTAAAAAGCTTACCAATTTTGCCAGGAAATGTATTTTCACATAATTTCTAGGAATTTTTCGCATGTCACAATCGACTTGGGACCGATTGATTTACTTCTCACTCTGACGGATGTTGTGCTACCGATTTTTATCGCGCAATAAAAATCCTTTGACCTCAACTGGCCTTTAACCCACGCATATCGGGTCCTGAGGTGAGCACTCCACCCCAATACCGCCTAGGTTGAACTCATTTTATATATCTCGAGTTCAGGGACTAAGGTGGAATAAATGTTTGCTTCTTACTTGCACTCAATTGCCTAAAATGCTCCTCTAAGCTCAACCATGTAGAAAACGCGATGTCAGGGACACACGTGGACGTATGGAGGGGGGGCCAAGGGGGTTCAACCCCCCTCCCCCCTCGCCACCCAAAATTTCTAAAAGCTTTTTGTGTTTCTAGTAATTATGTGTCCAAAGAAGTCAGCATGCACAATTGCACATATACTAATAACCATTCTATTTCGGATTAACTACAATCAATTAATATTAATTGTTATAGTCTAGTACTTTTTTACACTAAGATGTTTGCAATAAGATAAACAAGACATACATCTCCCTGCCCTTTATGTTCAATGCAGTGCCCATTCATTGAATTTTTCTTTAGCAAATGCCTGCAAAGTTGCGCCGATTAGAAACTGTATAGGAACAGTCACGATCAGTTTGTGTATATTTCAAATCCTCAATCCAGTGTTCTGACATTTTATATGCACAAATAAATAAACACATGCCTGATTACAAATATTCAACACTCATTGCCATGTGTGAAACCCGATGGGTGCAAAAACATGATTCAATTGCTAGGTTCCAAGAAATGTATCTTCCAATTGTGCATGCATTACAAGAGTTAGAGGGGGCACCCAATCAACTGCTCAGAGAGCACACCAGCTTTTAGCCACAGTTGTGAAAGGACAGTTAAGAATGACGACTGCTATTGAAGCTCTCGTGTAGTGTAGCGAGGACTTTTTTCCAAATATTTGGAAAATTCTTGCCATTTTAGCTACACTTCCAGTATCGACAGCAACCCCAGAACGCACTTTTTCTACACTTAGGCGATTAAAATCTTATGTATCAAATTCTCAGCATGCATCGTGAGATATCTGTGGAGCCTGAAGAAGTTGTAAGTCGCTTTGCAATGGTATAAAGACGAGCTGGTTTTCCTCTTTACGGCTCAATCTAAAGGATTATTTTACACATGACTTATAAAGCATACGTTTTTATGTTACTTTGATATTTGAACCATTTAATGACGTAGAGTAAAAATAATAGCTATATTGTCTGATGTAAAGTTTTATCTGTTTGAATCTTATTATATATAGGCTACATTAGATATACTTTGTCACAAGAATAAACACATATAAAATAAGTATATTATTTTTTCTCAGAGTTTACTAGTACAGTAGCCCCATGGCTTCTTTGGTGCTGACTGACAGCTCTGAAAAGTTACCAGACCAAATTAAGTATCCCTACGCCGAACCAAATGATCTGAAAAACCATGTGTTTAGCAGCTGTCACATCTGACGGTCAAAATTTAGGTATATACATAAATATTGACTGTCAGAAGTCAGCTGTGAGCTGTCAGTCAGCACCAAAGAAGCCACGGCGGTACTGTATTAAGTCTTCACATCCTCTTGAACTTATCATACCAGTTTGGACACCCCTCCCCTTCCCCTCCCTGAAATGAAATTTTCCCTACGCCCATGGGGCCACACCTACCCATGTTGGACTTAGACCCAAGTCATGGACGGTGTATAAAAGTTTCTTCCAATAAAAATTCTACTTCTCACACCAATCCTTAGTCTTAATTTAATATGGATATTAAATTATTATTTTTTTACTCTAGTCTTTGGAGTGCATTGAATTCTTGGAAACTATGTATCTCTAACCGTAACATTAGATTCATCGCTTAACTTTGAATAAATTATGTACTAGCTAGTATGAGAAATATATTATTAAAAGCTAAACGTTTCGATTGTTTATAGTACCGCTAGTGGTAATACCACAACACAAAAGGAATGCTGCCAAGCCATGCTGACAAAGGCTGTAACCATCAACCCTCATCACTCGTCATCCTGCCCTCCCTAACAGTTTCCTCCCAATCAATTCTCAATACTCCTTCCCTTCCGGCCAGCTCACTCCTCTCAAGACCTCAAACATGTGATCGGCGGCTTTCTAACGCCATTACGACATGCTGGCGACGGCTTGTCAACGTTCTGACTACATGTGATCGATGTCTTGCCAACGTCTTGACTACATGTGGTCAAAGGTTTACTAACGTCCTGACATGTGGCTACGGCTCGCCACCGTCCTGACGACATGTGATCGATGTCTTGCCAACGTCTTGACTACATGTGGTCAAAGGCTTACTAGCGTCCTGACATGTGGCTACGGATCGCCACCGTCCTGACTTCATGTGATCGATGGCTTGCCAACGTCTTGACTACATGTGGTCAAAGGCTTACTAACGTCCTGACATGTGGCTACGGCTCGCCACCGATCCTGACTACATGTGATCAATGTCTTGCCAACGTCTTGACTACATGTGATCGATGGCTTGCCACCGTCCTGACGACATGTGATCGATGGCTCGCCACCGTCCTGACGACATGTGATCGATGGCTCGCCAACGTCCTGACTTCATGTGATCGATGGCTTGCCAATGTCTTGACTACATGTCGTCAAAGGCTTACTAACGTCCTGGCATGTGGCTACTGCTCGCCACCGTCCTGACGACATGCTGACGACGGTTTGTCAACATTCTGACCACATGTGGGTGAAGGCTCGCCACCGTCCTGACGACATTCTGACGACGGCTTGTCAACGTTCTGACAACATGTGGGCGAAGGCTCGCCACCGTCCTGACGACATTCTGACGACGGCTTGTCAACATTCTGACCACATGTGGGCGAAGGCTCGCCACCGTCCTGACGACATTCTGACGACGGCTTGTCAACGTTCTGACAACATGTGGGCGAAGGCTCGCCAACGTCCTGACGACATGCTGACGACGGCTTGTCAACATTCTGACAACATGTGGGAGAAGGCTCGCCACCGTCCGGACGACATGCTGACGAAGGCTTGTCAACATTCTGCCAACATGTGGCTACTGCTCACCACCGTCCTGACGACATGCTGACGACGGCTTGTCAACATTCTGCCAACATGTGGCTACGGCTCGCCAACGTCCTGAGCTAGACAGCTCAACTCCGTAGCTGTAAATCCCCTCATTATTGACTTCTATGAATTCATTATGAGTTATATTCTGTGTAGGGCTTTCTAAAATAAAATAAATATTATTTCGTGGCTTTGTCCTGGTATATGAATAATCAATATCAAGGAGATAGAAATATGTGGTATTAATCATATTTTCTTAGGCTAAGTTAGTTTGTAAGTTGTGTACTGATATAATAAGCGTTTATCAAGTGTTCTGGGAGCATTTCACATCACTATACGATTAGCAAGCTTATACATACAAGTTATTTCCCATGTCTGATTAAACTAAAACTTGCAGATTAACTCTTTAGCTGCTTAATGTAAGCCCCATCCAAAACCTTTCCCGTATAATATTATCTTTCTCGACCCTCTGTGTGTGTGTGTGTTTGTGCGCGCGCGTGCCTTTGGTTGGTTTTATTCCAGAAGCAAGTCCTGGTCCTGCTGCTCTGGTAGAGGAAGGATAAGGAATCATAAATAAGGAGTTAAAAGAGATGTCATTGAGTGACTTTTTTTTAAAAAGTGGATCGTGCACATTATTATAGCAATAAGTTTATATTTTGTTGAGCTCTTTCCTCAAATATCAATATTGTATTATAATAAGGCTATTGATATTCTAAAATAATAATCAAAATACCTATCTTAGATAGCGTACGTATATCCCTGTGAATCATAGCTAATATAATAAAAAGTAATTAATTCTTATAAATTCACCAATGCCATTATACACTTTGAGAACACGAAATATCGTAGGAATTTTGCTTAGTTTTGTTATTTTATTTGATTTCAAAGATAATTTCACAGGGATTCTAAACATGTGTAACATGTTCTGCCACTTGTATAGTTCACAGCATATTTTTACCAATCTAAGGAATTAAAGATAAATTATTGTGTTCTTATGTCTATGATTGCTACTAGAAGTAAATTCTTAAATACAAATCTGGATGGCTCAGTCGGTAAAGTATTGGCGTGCTAATACAAAGGTCTAGGGTTCGAATATTTTACAGGACATAATTTTAGAATAGGTACGTTTCTAAAAAACAAAATGTGTGTGTGTGTATATTTGTTGCGTCGAACTTTGTTTTTACAAACATTGATGGGTAAATTCCAAATAGAAGGATGAACAAGGATAAATAAATGGTAGAGTCTTTAGTTTGTTAATCTTTGGAATTCCTTCATATTATTTATTCCACATGAGATCTACACACTAAAACATCTACTATCATAATTAATTGATGTATTGTATTGTAATAGTATCATCTTACATAATCACAGCAACAAATTCAATATTCACAACATGTATAATTTGGAGATCATTTTTTTTTTTAAATTGTAATCATATTCGAGCTGTATAGATAAGTGTTAGAAATTAAAACATAAACTGTTCGTAATTTATTTGAACAAAATGTATGTCTTCTTTTCTAGGTAGCATGATAAAAAATTTTTAGGAACTAGAAAAATTGCAACATTTAATACATACACGTCATTCATGCTATTAATTCAAAACAATGTTTAAATTAGCTCCGGAAGTGAAAACTTTTTTTAAGGCAGTGAAAGAGGTTTTAATTAGCTAAATTGTTTATTTTATTACCTTAAGTTGTGGATAAAAGTTTTAATATAATTTTACAACATAATTAACCATCTTCCAGATATATAGATCTTTAAATATGTAAGAATGTAAAAATATAGAAATTTTTATAAAATTATAAATCAATGTAAGATGTCTCCATTTTATGTCAAAAAAATATGAAAATTTAATGCTTTTTTAAAAAAAATTAAGAGTTTTCCTCATTACTCTTTCACTACCTATGTGAACTAACTTTATTTACTTAAATAATTAAAAGTGAATTAACTATACATGGTTTTAGTTTAGAATACATTACATGATAGTTGATCAAAGAATTTAAATCAAAACTTAAGTTTTAAACTTACAGTTAATATTTTCAACCAATGAAAAAAAAAAATTGTTCACTTCAAATATTCTATACATCTCATAATCATTATAAAACCAGATAATCTGGGGTAGGGAAATTTAAATTAAGCTCTTAATTAACTTATATCATAAGGATCAAGAATAAAATAGCCGCGTTTCATTTCAATAGATATTTTAATTAACTTGATTAAAAAGCCGAAAATATATCCAGTGACATAAAAAATACAATTTTTCACATATTCCCAAAGATGTATGGTTCAGATGAAAACATTAAAAAAATGTTAAGTACATTTAAAATGGAAACTGATCATTGGCCTACTTATATAATACTGATTGCACATGTAAACTAACATTACAAATTAAAATTAACTCTTTCGCAACACTTAATTGAAACTGTACAGTATTGCACTCTTGAATTATGGTGGCTACTTTTATGTGTCATACGTCAAAAAAGGGTAAGTGACCAACTAATTCTATTAAAATTTACTCAAGTGAAGAATATTTTTTCCAAGAAACGGTCATATTCCCAGTTGTGTAGTATCATGTGGGTCTATTTAATACAATAGGCCTACATTTAGAATCCATGTTACCTTGAGACAAAATAAAAATCGAGCTTGGAAATCCGTTGTTTTTTAAGATGGTACGGAAGGGGACGTGAGCATAGATCCATGTTTCTTTAGTATTTACAACAAAAAATAGTTGTTGACAAAAAAACAAGTTTTTCTTTAGGAGATAAAATTTATTTAACTTGTTTACTAGATATGGGATCCCCGAATCTTCGAGTACTCTAATTCTCAAATCGTAGATATTCAATATTCGTATGAAAACCTTGATATTGTGACTTGCTGTTAACAATTTTAACCAGTATAGCTGGGAGAGAAGCAAAAAAAAAAAATTGTATTAATATAATCAGTCTACTAAAAAAAGTGTTATTGTTGTTGTGTATGTCATAATATAATAACAAACCAAATAGAGATCGTCAGTAGCAACTTTTTCTTTTTAATTCAATTTTAATTATTTTCACTTTAACCACTGAAATTGTAATTTTAAGATTTGAGGATTCAAATTTTGGGTTCGAGATTCGAAATACAATTTAAGATTTAATATTTGCCTCTACTGTATATTGTTTAAATATTGTAATCGCACGTTTTGGAATTATCTGTCATTGATATTGTGTAATATGACTAGACATTTTCTCTTTGCACAAAACATTTCTGGTAAATGGCGTGATGCTCGTTACACATTTTTAAAAACCGTTGAGGTTACCATGTGGAGAAAAAATAAACGATCCGACACAGTCGGTAGCGTGTCTTCCTACTGAGGATCCCAGATTCGATTCTCACTATGGTCGAAAAAAATTATAGTTTGTAAAAGGTGGGTTCCCCCTTTCACAGTGTTAAATTAACGACCAGGGACTGGATGTTGTGTCTGTTCTAATTTTAATATAAATTATCAGTCATATAAAGTTACGACAGGCCTAGCAAGCGGGTGGTAGAAAATATATGACTGATCCGGACCATGGGCTGGAAACTAAAATGGATGTAAATGAATAATAAAACTAAACCGACCTTCTCTACTGATCGCTTAGTTGAATTATTTCCCCTAGAAAGTTGTTTTTTGTCATTAATTTTTTTTAAATACGTACCATAACTCTTGTCTCCTTCCATCTAACTTAGATACGGTCAATATATGAAATAAGGCCTGAAACCACCTATACAGGTAGGACATATATTAAGTTTAAAAAATAAAGTTTAGTTGATAGGATTGGCCAATATATTGGTCGTGTAGCATTTTAAAATGAGTTTTAAAACAATTGAATCCCTCTGCCATAGAATGGTTACTAATTATCTCTTGCTTGATAAGAAATGAGCTAGTCTCTAGAAATGACACTACACTGTTATGAAAGTTTCGCGTATTCTATAAAGAAATAAACAAATATATTTCCATAAGTCTAACAACATATTTAATGTGTTATTTTTATCTGCCACATACTCACCTTTCATTTTGTCATATCCATACATTCTTACATTTATTTACAAATTAACATGATTATTTTAAAAGTGACATTTTTTTTAAAGTTATCACTCATTTTACACACCTACTGAGTTAAATATTTAAAAATTAATACTGTTAGCAGGAAATTATTTCTATAAAAAAACACCCTTTTTTTTTTCTCAAATGTATTATTGTATGGGTTTTATTTTTGGCACATATTTCAAAGTGTATGCTAAAGAAAAACACGTATCATTGTAAAAAAAAAGTCATCACTTACATAACAAATTTAATTAGTCCAACTTTGACGTTCTCAATACCCTGTTTGCCGGGTACAGTAATTAGAAACGGTTAATTACATGTAGTAGGCTACATATATCTATTATCATACTAATATAAATAAAAAAGAACACAATACTGTCATTTTTTTTTTTCATCAAGATTTGCTATTTTGAATGTTGACAAAACTAGAATATCATACGTCATACATTTTCAAATGTTAACAAATATATCTTGAATCTTAAAAGTGTTCTTTAAGAAAGCTTATCCTTTGGGACTTACATCCATGAAGACAACGTGATTAAAATGGTGGAAATATTAGTAAACTGAATAAGAGTTTGTTTAAGCTTATTCATGCATTATTTGTACAGAAAATCACTAGGCCATTACCGTATTTGGATGTTTTATCGCTTTCAGAAGAAAGATAAATTAGTGTCCCTTTTAAAATAAAATGTGTAATATTTCTTTTAATGAACGCGTAAGGAGTAGAATAATTTTTACCTGCCAATAATGACCTTTCATTTTTTTTTTGAAGGACAGCAACAAACCTATCAAATAATATTCCGTCGTCATCAGCAAAAATAAATCCGATCAAATAAACCAGTAATTATTTTTGGTCATCGTTTTTATTTATAACTGCGTGCTAGTCATGAACTCAATTTATATATTTAATTTTTTTAAAAGACCTTGAGTTCATACACAATGTTAGTAATGTAAAAAAAAACTGTTATAATTTTTTAATAGAAAACTTTTGGGCTTTTGATTAATTTTGAGAATATTTAAAACTAATCAATGTAATTTTTAGCAAACTAATTCATTCAAATCTCTAAAAATTTACAAGGACTCGTAAAACTTCACAGTTTATGTTGCGTTGATTATTTGTGCGATTTTATGTTTCTATGATATTTTGGTAGTGTACCGGTCAGATATTTTGTTATTTGGTGCACATTTTGGGTTTTCTTGTGAGGTTTCCTTGGTTGAATAGTTTTTTCTTTTGTGTGTTGAAAGTCCGTGATTTCGGCAGTTTCTTGATGGAAAAAGAGACTAAAACTACACAAAGCCAATATTTTCGTACTTAATTCCTTCTTGGAGGTAAGCAAACGCTCATAAAATTAAATGAATATAACTATTGAAGCCTAAAATTTGGAAATATATATTTTAGTTACGGAAGTAGCCTAATCAAGTATCATATTCTTAAATTTGAAAAATTACACATGGTAAAGGGAATCAAGCCCGGGACTATTGGCTTAGTCTTTCCAGATTGCTTGATGGTATAGCACTGGCATGTTAGCCAAGGGTCCCAGGTTCGATTCCTGTGCCCAGTTATAATTTTATTTCATTTACAAAAATATAAATATATGAGTCGTATTTATAGTGTCGTGTCCATCCGTGTTTAGAGATTAGATAACTAAAAAAAATATTAAAATATTTTCAGAAAATAGTTTATATATGAATTAAATAAAAGTTTTTTTTTTTTTTTAGATAATAACTTTTCTAATTCTTTTAAGTGTTGAATGCATATTTAAAATGCCTTTAATTAAACCCACTTACCTCAAACATTTTTCAAAACAAATATATTTTCTGGGGGTCTAGAAACGAGAGTTAAGGACAATGTTTTAGCAGTTTTTAAAGCAAAACTTCTTTTTTTGTTTGCCAAAATAAATAAAATATTGCTCCAGTAGAAACATATAGTTTAATTTTCTTCACATGGTGACTTAAACAGTTGTTGAATATCTGCCAAGGGTGTCCTGGAATTTAATGACATCTTTGTCAATTCATTTAAAAAGTTTCTCATCTAATTTCACTATTTTCATGACAGATATTCAACAAAAATGTTGATATCACCATGTGAAGAAAATTAAACAATATATTTTCTACTAGAACAATATTTCATTTATTTTTGCCAAAAGAAGTGCTAATCTAAACTATTAATACTGATCTTAGCTCGTGTTCTCTTAACTTTCGATTTACTAATTGTGAAAAATTTGAATCTCTTCTACGCGTGCGTTTATACTTAAAACATCGCTGAAATGAATGGATTTAGCTATTTGTTTCCTATAATAATTGCCATGACAGTTGTTCACAAACACAATAGTAGTTAACTTGTAGTGAATTAAGTATGGAAACATCGCTGATATTAACAGGGCATTTATATTTGTTCCAAAAAGGTCGATTGGTCCGGTCGGAAAGCAAATTAATAATTGGCAGTTCAAGATTAACGATTATACTATTAATTAAATTTGCATATACTTTAAATTTAAAGTTTGTTCGTTCTCTTAGATTGCCAAAGGAGTCAATTGCGTTATTAGGGATGCATCTGGACGAAATTTTTTTTTATTTCGGATCTAAATTTTCTATTAGATGACAAAATATACATGGGAAAATAAATAATTAACAGAAACGACGTGTCATTATTTTTTATATATATATTTCCTTCGCAGTCCTTATGGTGGAGACGCCGAACCGGAAGCACCGTCTTCTTGTCAACGGGAGTCGTGCGCCGCCGGTGACGTCATAGTTAGATTGACGGACGCGAGTTGCGGAGGTTCCACCTCGCGTAGTGATTGGGACGGCGAGCAGTTACTGGTCGACGGTGGTTGTTGCTGATGGTGGTGTTGCTGGTGGTGTTGCTGGTGGTGATGGTGGTGGGAGAGGTGGTTAGGGTGGTCGTGGTGCTGGTGGTGAGAGTGCTGCATCGATGGGTGGAGGGCCGGTGAGGGCGTCGGGTTCTCCTGAGGCACGAGCAACCTCGGCGGAGGGAACCCGAAAAGCTGAGATCACTGTAACCTCGGCCAGTAGTTGGACGTGAGGTCTGGAGCTTGGCTGGGTATCTGTACTGGGACTGATACTCCGGCGGATATCACTCCTGGAAGGGGAGAATAGTGATATTAGACATGGTTCATCCCTATCTTTGTCTGGGGACTTGGACACGCCAGCAGATACCACTCCTGGAAAGAGGGAATAGTGATGTCAGATATGGTTAATCCTTATTTTTTTCTGGAAACCTGGGCACACTGGCGGAAATCACTCCTGGAACGAGAGAATAGTGATGATAGACATAGTCCATCACTATCTTGGTCTGGGAAATTGGACACGCCAGCGGATATCACTCCTGGAAAGAGGGAATAGTGCTGATATGATATTGGGGATAGTGCAAGATGAACCTGGAGATTTGGGTAGTGCATTAGTGATGACTACGGTTGAGAACCCTAGAATTATGAAATTTAACCATCTTTCCTGCAAATATAACAAATATAACGACGCACGTGTTTTGTTTTCAGATTATTTTAACATCTTGGTTTACGTAATTTTGTGGTCATGGAAAGAAACAAATTTAACACAAATTAGAATTATTGAGTTGTATCAAAAGTGTTCTGTTGTTTGTAACGTTACATGAATACAAATATTCAAATAATCAAGGAGAAGAATCAAGTGCAATAATTAAGGTTTTTGAACCCTCCCTTTCTCCATTCCTGTTATTTAAGTCTCGTTTTCTGCATGAGTGCACTTTCCGCCAACACAATGAATGAAGAAACGTTAAGTAATACCCGTACAGGGTTTTCCATGACAATAAATGTGTAAAGTAACTAAAATCTAGAGAAAGGCTCAAGATGTTGGCATATATAAGAGTGATTTACTTTTTTACCCCATATTATGTTGTATCCTAACATGTTGGGTCCAAGCTGTTACATAATAAACAGTGCTCAGTAAAAACTCATAAAGTTAATGTTATCTTAAAAACATTTTTTTTTTCAATTAAACTCTGAATTAACACAAATGATAGGGGGTAAACTGGTTAAGTCACATTACACACATTTTCCAAGAAAATTTGTATTTCCAGAACCCCATAAGAATCTCAGCAAATACATGTTTTTTAAAAGTTTTTTTTTAAATACGACAAAGACCCCTTTTACCCATAGTCTAAAGTGCATTATAAAGTTATCTTGATTGTCTAACAGATGGCAGCACCAACTCAATTTGAATTAAGATTGGACTTAATTTCTTTATTCCTTCAAATTAAAAAAAAGTGCAACCTACTTTGGTGGCCACGTGGTATAACGCGCTAATCTCGTGTTGGACTAGATTGCTAAAGACGGGGAGATCGGGATTCGATCCCGGTCAGGTGAATTGAGGGTGATTTCCCCTTAATGGTTTTCCACTCTTTCACCACGTAAATGCAGGTACATTTCCTCTAAATTAAGCCTTACCAATCCCTAGCCCGTCGGTGTAATTAGTACACATGCGTATAACCTAAACAGTTAGTAAGACGAGATGCTAAAAAAAGTATATTTTTACTCCCCAATTTGTGTGTGAAGTATTCTTGCACTTATCTGTGTGACCTCCCTATCACACTCCCACCACCCAGCCTTTTCAATCCTTCTCTTTACCATTCAGGAGAAGAAAAAGAGATCATAATGTAGTCATGCGTCCCATTTTAACGACTTCACAGTAAAGGACGACTTGAAAATACGAAGAGAATTGAGAGTGCGTGATTAGGGGTGAGGGAGGGGGGAAAGGTTTGTGTTAGCCGCGTGTGTTATACGTGTTAATGATGACAACGACCCTAAACGGAAACCTATCGCGAGCCTCATTTGTGTGTATGAGAGCGTTTTTTTTATTGTACAAATATTTAAAAGGGTTTGAAGATATTTTTTTTTAAGCAAATATCGCGGTGATTATTTTCTTCTCACATTACTGGCAAGCCCTCTCATATCTCAATTTTATTTTTATTTTCTTAGCACCTCATCTCACTACACATTCGGTTTAAATGCATGTATACTAATTAAGCTGATGTAGTTGGGATTAGGAATGTTGAATTAAGAAGAGGTCGGTGACCTGGCGGTCTAGGGGTAAGGTGTCAGACTTCTATGCTGGCGGCCGGGGTTCAATCCTCGGTCCCGGCAAAGATTTATCTGTTTTCCAAACCCTTCCTTCACCTCTGACAAGACATCTTGTGAATGTGGGGAATGCCAGGCCTCCACCGTGGTTCGGATTCCACGTTAAACTGTAGGTCCTTCATTTCATCTCACAATCACCCTACCATTGCACATTAGCGTAAGTGCGTATAACCCGAACGGGTAGTAAGACGCAGTGCTAATAATAATAATAATAATAATAATAATAATAATAATAATAATAATTAAGAAGAGGTATATCCGCATTTGTGTGGAGGATAGTGATAAAACTATTTAAGAAAAACCACCCTTAGAACACAAGGCAGGGGTTCAAACGAGGATCTCCCTGTCGTCGGCCATCTAGTCTATTTCGAGAGAGACACCTTATACCAGTGGATTTCAACCTCTTGTAGGGTTTAATCCTAGTTTTTGTTTTCGAGCCCATGACAACCCCTGGATAACCAACAAACTTTCACATCCTAGTTTTTTAAATTATTAATTTCGATGAATCTTACTATCCATCCAAGCTACCCGCACTTAATAACACTGGTGGGATAGGTGTAATTCAAAAGAAAAGTGATTGTATAGTGATTATACGAATGTAACTAAAATGTTTCAAAAGAGAATCAGTAGTTTGGAAGCTTGCCTAAACACAAGACTGCTAATACAATGTCAACAAGCAACCGTCATGAGTAGGAACCTAAGCCCTAGCTTATCAGCTTTTTTTTTTAACTGCTTACAACCTGCTTCAGTGTCCACATGGTCTAAGATGTCACTCTCGTTTTAGACTAAACTGCCGATGGATGACAGGAAGATTGGGAGTTGAATCACTTTCGGGTGAACCGAGGGTTGTTCTTCAAAATGGTTTTCCACTATCTCTCCACGTAGACAATGCATGTACACTTCCTCTAAATTCATTCTTACTCATACCTAGCTCATTAACATAATTAGTACATAATCGTATAACCTGAACAGGTAGTAATGCGGTGCTAAAAAAATGCTTACATCTACATTTGAATTTTGCACCATCCTATGACGATGATGATGATGATGATAATAATAATAATAATAAACCCTTTTAAAATTAAATTATAATCTCAACAAGCATAGTGACCCCACAAGAAGAATGCCACGACCGCAAAGGGGGTTGCGGCCCCCAGGTTGTAAACTACTGTCCTGAAGTGAATCTCAAGGTATTTACTGGGAATATAGCAATGTACCCTCATCACGTGGACACGTGGACTAACTAAATGCCTGGCTATACCTATGCTGGGAAGGTCAGAGTATCGAATACCAGGTGGATTCTTATTTTATTTTATTTTTTCCACAATAGCTAAAACTGACCAACCTTTAATTTATCTTGAATTGAAGTAAGAAAGATCGAGTTATATATTTTGATAGATAGTGAGGTTTCATGGACTGATTAACCTTTTTTTTCCGCTTGTGTGTTTATATCTCGTCCTAAAGCCGAAACCATTTAACCGATTTGGCTAAACCTTGGTATCAAGGGATGTCATAAGGTAACCACGGGGAGTTTTACGAATTAGATATCCAAACCTAAAATTAATGGAAGTTTACTTAGGGGGGATGACTTTTTTCCCCTCAAAATTGGCTTTAACGATTTTTATTAAATTTTATATCATAGCACTGCTTAACATTACAAATAAAATGGTAATGCTTATTTTATTTTATATCAAGGCCCTGCTTAACATTACAAACAAAATGGCAGTGCTTATTTTTCCATGCAAATTTTAAAGGTACTTTGTATGAACAGAAATATTCAATTTTGATAATATCCCTACAACTATTTGAAATACGATATAGCTTCTCATTGTAATGTTATAACACCATTGCAAATAAGAATATTTTATTTGAAATTGAGTTTTATAAAACCAATAGTTTCTAAGCTATAAGGAAATATAATATAGGCATGTTTTATTACTAAAGTTTTTGAAAACAGTGTACATATTTTTTTTTTTCAATTATGCTTTTTAGTGGAGTGTTTCTGTAACAATGTATACCATTTCGTTTTACAAATCTTACCGATCTTTTAGTAAATATCACTATTTTAAGATAAAAGAGAGATAGTATGTGGTGTACATCATTCCATTTATTTATGTAAATCTTTTTCTTTTACCTAAGTGGACTTATTGGATGAAATATTACTATTATTATTATTATTATTATTATTATTATTATTATTATTATTATTATTAGCACAACGTCTTACTACGCGTTCGGATTATACGCACTTAGGCTAATGTGTAATGGTAGGGTGATTGTGAGATGGAATGGAGGACCTACACTTTAACGTGGGATCCGAACCACGGCAGAGGCCTGGCATTCCACACATTCACAAGTTGTGATTAATACACGTCTTGTAAAAAGTGACCGAAGGGTTAATCAGATAAATCTGTGCCGAGACCGAGGATTGAACCCTGGACCCTCCGGTACAGAAAACTGACACCTTATCCCTAGACCACCAGGTCACCCTTTTTAATGAAATTAAAAAAATTCCAAGTATTGTCAGTTAACAACAAAAAACCTAAGCGTCAGACTTTGCTTCACGTGTTTCAAGCTTCGCTTCGACTTCACTTCGCATTTAAAAAAGTGGCTATTCGCAACGCCAATACTTAACAGTTAGCTTCCCTCCTTATTTAGCGGCGTTTCGAGTTTCTATACAAAGAACCTTTCTTCTTTGAAAAAAAAAATAGCTAAGCGAACACTTTAAATGGCGCTCCCCAATCTTACTCGTGTAAACCAGAAGTGCAGGCGAGCGCCTGGAATGCTCCCTCCCCTTTAGTTTCGCACATTATTGAACGCCCGTTGAGCCGTGGAGATCCGCCCCCTCTAACCACACACACATACACACACACACACACATATATATATCCCCTTCAGTTCCGGCAATATTGTGCCGTTTGAGGGGTGGTGGTAAATAGCTACTCAGGGGCGGGCGAGTTACAGGACAATGGAACATGATGAGTCCATTTAAAAAAAAATTATCATAATACCGTGCATCTCCAACATGATGAGAAGACATTAGTAGGATACTACCTCCAATTATTCTCCCTCCTGTTGCATAAATGCAGGTGTATTTCCTCAAAATGCTACCTCCCTCATCCCTAATTCCACTAATGTAAATTATATACGGATACATTTCCTTTAATTCATAGATTCCTCCTTTCTACTCCCATTATTGTAGTTAAAATGTGGATACATTTCTTCTAAATGTTACCGTTTACATTATTAATTCCATTTTTGTAAATAAAATGCCACTGCAATGTACTGTCGAGTACTAAGACGCGATAAAAAAAAGGTTAATAGCTATTTAAGGGGTGATGTAGTGAGCGCTAGTAAAGGGCAGTGTTTTTCCAGTTTTTATATCAACATTTTTGGCCATATATCAAATATTTTGTCCAGTAGAAACAAAGAGTTTTACTGTCTTCACATGGTGATATCAACAGTTGTTGAATATCTGTTTAGGGTTTCCTGAAACGTATTAACGTTTTCTCTTCATTTAAAAATTATCTAATCTTAAGGCGTGTATTCACTTGAGTATTCGTTCGTGCGCGTTCTGTTAGATCGGTTCACGCGCGGTGTTATTCGGCTAGAGTGAATAGCTGTTCTCATGCACGCGCCAAACAGAACGATCCGAACGCAATTGAACGACTTTCGGTTGTTCAGCTATGCTCAAATGAAATCAGGCGTACGCCTGTGTTCAGTGGGTAAGGGTCTTCACACAAGTTTGGACCGTTTGGAGGGTTTGCGGTTAATAGATATATATATATATATATATATATATATGAAGGAAAC
>CABEEJ010004598.1:48758-61800 GCA_901482245.1 Timema douglasi
GGGGGGGGGGTGTATGATGAGTGGGCTACTATCGCGAAACAGTTTGGAGGTTTTGCTCAAGAGGGGAAGAGGAAAATAGATAGTGTGCTCTCGAACTTGTGACGTGAAAAGGTCAAGGGGTAGAAAAGTATCCTATTTTTTAGTTAATGCACACAACACAAATAAAGAACCTGCTGTCACTATCAAATCTATTTTGAGACTGAGCTCCAGTATTTGCTGTTTTTGACGAAACGGACGGGAACAAGTCGAGCACCAGCAAATGAGCCGAATAATCTGAGATTTCGGACGTATCATTTGTTCGGGGTGTTCGGCTTGTTCTGTTCGTTCGGAGTAAAATGTACAAATGAATATCCACCTTTGTCCGAAATGCTCATGAGAGATATTTAATAACTGTTGATATCGCCAGGTGGGGTGGACGGGGGGGGGGGGNGGGATAAACTCCACGTTTATACTGGGGATTTTTATTTAGCAAAAATAGTTTTAATATAAAAACTCCAGAAAATGTATCATTTATAGCGGTTCTTACAATTCCGCCTTAAGCTAATAAATACGGATGAGGTTTGTTAACTTTAAGTCAATGTTTTAATATTAGCATGATACACTTTGGTGGCTGCATGGTCTAAGGTTTCACTTTCACAACAGACTGGACTGACAATGATTTGGAGATCGTTGTTCATTCTTAGTCAGATTTCACTAATTGTTTCCCACGCTCTCTCGCTAAGCAAACGTGGGTACGCATCCTCTATAATTCAACCTTCCTCGTCGCTAGCCCATTAGCGTAGTTAGTACAGTTAAACAGACTGAACGGTTAGTAAGACGCTGTGCTAACATGGAGAGATAATAAGAAAACTAGATTTTGGAAAACACCCTCCATCTGGGACTGAAACCTCAAACTCCCTGTAAACAGCAACAAACCGTTATGTGAGTCAAATGTCTTAAACAGTTCAACCACCGCTGCGAGGTAGAATTTAGTAAGCGTCTCTTAAAAGTCTGTATATGCATAAGATGCGTTTTTAAGTCCCTATACGAGGTGTGGCTATCAAATAACCGGACTGATGCTGCTCCCAGTAAACTGCGAGCGTGCCGCGACATGTTTGAACATGACTGTGTCTGATGGTCCTTCCCCAACCCTGAGCTCGCTAGACAAGCCAGCAGAGTCGCTCAGTTTGACTGTAGCAGTTGATTGAATTAGTAGTCTACGCACTAGTGGCGCGTCGGAAAAAATGCCAAGTTGTCAGACGGAGCAACGGGTTAACCTCAAGTTTCTTGTTAATCTAGGGAAAACTGCCACAGAAGCTTATGCAATGTTGAAAGAAGTCTACGGGAGTGAATATTTATCCCGCACACAAGTTTTTGAGTGGTTTAAACGGTTTAAAGAAGGGCGTGAAACGACCGAAAACGATCGGCGCCCAGGACGGTCCTCAACGTCAAAAACGGACGGAAACATTGAAAAAAATTGGTAAATTAATCCACGCTGATTGTCGTCTGAGCATCCGAGGGCTTGTTGAAATGACATGAATCGACAAAGAAAGTGTTCGACAGATTTTGCATGAATAATTTAATATACGGAATGTTTGCGCAAAAATGGTGCAGAAACTCCTCACTCCCGAGCAAAAGAAATCAAGACAGAACATTTGTACTGACATCCTAAACAACATCGCCACTGATTCAGATTTGTTAGACAAGGTGATTACTTGTGATGAATCGTGGTTTTTTACCTACGATCCCGAAACAAAGGGGCAATCCATGTATTGGAAGAGCCCAAGCTAGCCAAGGCAAAAAAAAAGCCAGGATGAGCAAATCCAAATTCAAAGCAATGATGATTGTCTTTTTCGACATTTGTGGCATTTTCTACGTTCACCCAAGGGTCAGACAGTCAATCAACATTTCTACATCGAGGTTCTGACGGCCCTACGTGAGCGTGTGAGAAGACGAAGACCCGATTTGTGGAAGACCAAGTCACTGGATCCTTCACCAAGACAATGCACCCGCCCATTCTGCCTTGTCTGTGAAAGCGTTCCTCGCAAAATACGGCATCACCGTGTTGGAACATCCACCGTACACGCCCGACCTTGCCCCCTGAGACATTTTTCTATTTCTCAAGGTCAAGTCGGCGCTGAAGGGGACAAGATTTGAAAGTGTGGATGCGGTTAAAGCAAAAGCGACGGAGGTTCTCAACCAGCTGACAGAAGAGGACTTCCAGCACTGCTTTCAACAATGGAAACGTCGTATGGAGCGGTGTAGGAATCGCCAAGGGGAGTATATTGAAGGCGATAAAACTTCTGCTGTAATTGGTGACGGATAAAAAATGTTATGACTTCATTCCGGTAATTTAATAGCCATACCTCGTATTATCTCTTTGCGACTTACAAACGAACATCCTGCTGCTAGTCATCGAACACCCGACCTTAGATAGACAATAAGGAGGGGGAGGGGGGATGAATGACAAATCACTGTAGGTATTGCCCCAACATCGAACTAGTTGGTACTAATCGATTCGTCATAATTATTATCGATTCGCTAAAATTATTGTTGAATAGCCAAAATTATTATCGATTCGCCACAATTATTATCGACTTACCAAAAGATTATAAGCTATCCAAAATTATTATCGACTAGCCAAAATTATTATCAACTCACCACACTCGACTAAATAAGAAATACCATAGACTCGCCACAATTATTATAGACTTGCCACACCTATCAGCTCGCCACACTCCATTTTTAGAGGAAAATAAAGGTATTGCAGTAATAGTAATAAAAAATGAAAAACGTGGTATCTTTATAAATAAGAATACATTTCTTTCATCACCTCCTAGAAAACGTTGTTTTCTGTTACTGACCCATATTTCAGGTAGAACATTATCCTTTTTTTTGGTCAACATGACCGTCGAAGACATAATCTAAAGGTTTGAATATTTCCGTATCAGATACTAGACTAGATGAATGTAAACAATAGACCTGTGACGAGTTGATGGGTATCTGAACTAATGTCCATCGGACCGTCTCTAATCACAATAATTATTGAATGAAATAGAACCTATCTTGTGAATTGATAATATATCGTTTAGGGGTGGCGCACCTGACTTTGACCCTTAAGGCCGGGTTCAAATCCCGAAAAGAGATGAGTTTTTCAATGTAGAAGATTTTTTTCCTCTTTCAAGACAAATACTTTGGAGAGGTTTAGGGTTACATGCCTTTATTAACTACGCTAACGAAATAATGATGAGAAATTTTGAATTTTATAGTATTTATTTATTATTATTTAACATCGCGTCTTACTACCTTACGCTTATACATACGCTAATACGGTTAAGTACTAATTACGTTAATGGATTAGGAATTGGGAAGGTAGAATTTAGAAGAAGTGAACCCGCATTTGCGTTGAAGGAGAGTGGAAAACTATTTAGAAAAAACCCGTTATCCCCGTCCTCGGCAGTCGAGTTCAACACGACTAACACATTAGCTAACTACGCCACCTAGGCGTGTCAATTTTATAGTAAATGTACCCTGTGTAGAGGGAGAATTGGATATTATTTAGATGGGCATATTGAGGTTCGAATCCTGTTAGGGTGTTTTTTTCCTCCATCCACAACTTAAGCTAATGTGGAGGCTCCCTCTAATCTACCATTTTCATACCTACTAATTAGATAGTATAGTCAATAAACATTTTATAATTGAATGATTAAAAATAAAGTAATAAAATAAAACAATATAATTATCTAATTAGCCTAGGCTGGATTGTTTCACTTGAAACTGAGTGTGAGATTATGTTAAAAACAAATAACTCTACAGCTGGTCGATTTTCTAGTGGATCTTTCTATTCAAATATGCTTATTTTGAGTAAATATAATTAAAAACGTGAATTTGAAAATATTGGTCCTCCTTTTGTTTATTAAATTCTGTAGTAGCTCATAACATTGATAGTGAAAATAATTTAAATGGTTTAATATCTTGTAACTAAAGATATTTTTCTCAGATATATTTCATTGCATTCATTTAGAGTAAATCACAATTAATTAATAACAAATGTACTTTAACTAGTTGTATTCACTTTTTTATATCTCTATACAGCATTTAAAATACACAACTTATGCAAATAAGGATTTAAAAAAAGAAGTTTTAAAACATGCATCAAACTTTTAAATTAGTGATTGGATTTTTAAAAAGTTTAAAATTTTATAAAGCACAAATATAATAAAATCAAACTTGTGTGATTAACTATGTATGCAGTAATTTGCACAGATTAAAGAAATAATTTAGTAAATTAATCTACATAATCTAGAGGTGCTATGAAATAAATTCAAATCAAACGACGCTTTTATTTTCCCGAATCACAAGCGGAAGATAATGAATTTAATTTGTGTTTGTTTAGGGATTAAAAACCGTGCTTTAATATTTTCCAAGAGGCTGCTACTACCTACACATAATATTTTTAAATTTTAAATATTAATTTACTATCATGTAAATAAAATAGAATGCGTATTTGTATGTGTAGAACGTTAGAACTCAAAAACCAAGACAACTGAAACTTGGTATAGGTATCCAAGAGAACTTGAGGAGTTCCAGATATCGAACCTGAGACCATCAGCCAATATTGTATAATTTGGGTAGCAAGAAACCTTTATTATATACACATTTTTAAAATTACATGTCAACATTAAGGTGGGGATGTAAAGAACGCAAGTAAAGAGAATGATTCTCGCAGTTTTTATATAGCAAATTTTTTTTTTACAAAAGTAAATAAAATATTGTTCCAGTATAAACATAGAATTTTTTTTTTTCGCATGGTGATATCATAGTTATTGAATATCTATGAAGAGTTTTATAGAATTTAATGACAACCTTTTCTCTTTATTTAAAAAGTTTCTCATCTAATGCCGTTTCGCTCTTGAGAGATATTCAACAACTGTTGATTTCAACCGTGTGGAAAAAAAATTAAACTCTATGTATATTTTGAAGAAATGTTTTATTTATTTTGGCTAAGAAAATGTTTGGCTTTAAAAACTTAAAAATACCTTAATTCGCATTCCCTACATCTCCACCTTAATATTATTTATTATATTATCAGTACTGTATGGTGTGATACGTATTGATATCAACTATAAAAAGTGATAACTGCAGAGCACATGACCTAATATATAAAGATAAACTGTTTTACTAATATTTTAGCAGTAAAAAATGTTTTTTTCCTAAATCAGAATGTATCTATTTTTAATATTCAAATGTACAGACCCATTTTAATAGAAATTGCCTTATTTGGCAGATAAAAAATCTAATATATCTATGTTCACGTTTTGAACACATTAAGTAATGTATTTTAAGCTGTCACTTTTGATAGATACTATCAATAGCTATAAAATTACAATATTATAGTAAAATGTTATCAAATTTAACCTAAAAATATGTTTATGTTTGCTAAAAGGTTCTTCTAGTGTAAACTGAACTATAATTATAATAATATGGTGTCTAGGCTACATAAACACGTGGCCCTGTTTGTGTAAAGATTAGCCAGTACTAATGTACCATTTCCCTGAGGACGCCCGAATGTACTAATCTTACATTCTTTCCGTGGAGGCTCTTTCCATGTCCCGATAATATAATGGTGATAGTGAATATGATGGAGTGGAACTAGTGAAGATCTTAACCTAGGTTAGGCCTAAGTAACCAAATCCTGGTGACCATGGGGATTGATCCCCTTTCAATAAAAAAAACCACTACCCACCGATAAACAAACCCAGGATCTCTAAGTAAGCAGCCAGAGCTTCTAATTATTATTATTATTAGCACCGCGTCTTACTACCCGTTCAGGTTATACGCACTTACGCTAATGTGTAATTGTAGGGTGATTGTGAGATGAAATGGAGGACCTACAGTTTAACGTGTAATCCGAACCACGGTGGAGGCCTGGCATTCCCCACATTCACAAGATGTCTTGTCAGAGGTGAAGGAAGGGTTTGGTAATCAGATAAATCTATGCCGGGACCGAGGATTGAACCCCGGCCGCCAGCATAGAAGTCTTGACACCTTACCCCTAGACAGAGCTTCCTACCACTATACCACAAAGGCGGTTGTATATTGAACTGTAGTCTACAAACATTGACTAACTTATGCTACGAAAAGGAAAAATAGAAACAATGACATTGGCGTCATCTTACCTGTACCTGTGGCTGGTGTCGACGCCGTAGTGACGCCTCCATAAGGCGCATGCGTGTTTATGACGCTCTGGGAGTGTGCCACCGCCGGGTTGGAGACGGCAGCCGCCACCCTCGAGTGGTTGTACGTCGAGCTGAGCGAGTGAAGCGGGTCGTGGAACATGTAGGGGTAGCTGGGGTGATCCCTCTGTTGCAGACAGCTGCCGCTCATACTACTCAGGCTGTTCGACATCGAGCTGGAATATCACAGACAATAGCTGAGCGGGTTGTGTGATATACAGGAGTAGTTAGACAAACAAGACAGAGATGAGAGGGTTGTAGGACATGTAGGGGTAGATATACAAACAAACCAGACAGAGATGAGAGGGTTGTAGGACATGTAGGGGTAGATAGACAAACAAACAAGACCGAGATGAGAGGGTTGTAGGACATGTAGGGGTAGCTAGACAAACAAACAAGACAGAGATGAGAGGTTTGTAGGACATGTAGGGGTAGATAGACAAACAAACCAGACAGAGCTGAGTGGGTTGTATGACATGTAGGGGTAGCTAGACAAACAAACAAGACAGAGATGAGAGGGTTGTAGGACATGTAGGGGTAGATAGACAAACAAACAAGACAGAGCTGAGAGGGTTGTAGGACATGTAGGGGTAGCTAGACAAACAAACAAGACAGAGCTGAGAGGGTTGTAGGACATATAGGGGTAGCTAGACAAACAAACAAGACAGAGATGAGAGGGTTGTAGGACATGTAGGGGTAGATAGACAAACAAACAAGACAGAGATGAGAGGGTTGTAGGACATGTAGGGGTAGATAGACAAACAAACAAACAAAAATGAAGGTGGTGCGCTGGGTTAAGAAGGAGCCGATGACAACTTAGAGGAATCATTCTTGCAAACCAAAAATCTTATATTGAAGAGATTTACAAAGTGAAAACAAGAGAATGAACGTTGGGTTTTCCAATAGTAACCGTGCAATTACCTCAGTGATTATATTTAGTATAGTTACACTTTTCTTTAAAATAAGTCATGTTTCACTAATGACTAATACTGATTTTAAATAAACGACGACAGTAGCCGCACGGTAAACCTTCCCTATGCTCCAACACCCAGCTATCCTCTACTCCTCAACCGCCACCACCCTTTAATACGCTGTGTTGACCCGTCATGTTCAGTCAGGGGCCGCTGGATTACGTCCCTTCCTCTGCCTCTCATAGTACCAACCCCTGCCCCCTCTCATTTCCCACCAACAGATACACTCAGCCTGACATTCAGTATCCGCTCAATGTTTGTGAGAGGGGATTTCCCACCCAAAGTCGATGACAGAGAGCTAGACGGGGTCAATCTTCTTGTACGAGAGCAAGAAAATATTCACGGTTCACTTTGAGAACTACAATAAACCATAGAGCTCAGAAGTATAGTCCAATTTTTATAGAAATCTATTTTTAGGAAAAGCAAAGGGCATAGTTTTTCTTACAAGTATGTATACTTTTTTATTATTTGATTATTGTTATTTTATAGGTAGGCCCTATTCTTATGATCCATCAAACATTTACAGCAGCATGATATGAAGTTTGAATACGTAAACATATGTTTTATAACTGTCAGTTAACGCCCTTTATATGCACTGTAAAACATATCCTTTTAAAAAACGTGAAATATCTATTCTAAGATAACTTTTAAGATATTATCGAATGCCCTAGTAAACATTCAAATATGACCTCACAAAATATAACTATTTGTTTTTCAAATATAAACTATAGTGACTAAAGTTTCCTAAATATTTTAGATAGAAAGATTAAATATCGATATCTAATTGACTAAAACTCCAATGACAATCAAATAAATGCCATTCTTGTTCTTTCATACCAGGGTTTAACATGAGTGTTGTTAAAGAGATAACTTTGTGTTAGTTTTCTAGTTTTAGAGTTAAGCGTATTTTATGTATTAGTAGTGTAGTCTTAGAGACGGTGTAGTTTTAGAGATACTGTTGTATAGTTTTAGATATACTGTTTATAGTTTTAGAGATGGTGTGGTATCATTTAGTTTTAGTGGGCTTATAGTTTTAGAGATGGTGTAGTTTTAGAACTAATTTCTTTTTTATATCTAGTGTATTTTATTCTTATAATCGTTTTAGTGTTAGTGTATTTATAGAGTTTGTTTTCTATTTAATTAATAGAGTTTTAGTGTTAACTTAGTTCTATATTTAATGTATTTTTAATGTTGGTGTAGTTTTGTAGTTGTAGTTTTTAGTTTTAGAGTAACTTAGTTGTATTTATGTGTAGTTTTTAAGTTTCGTAGCAATTGTAGTTTTAGAATTGCCCTAGTGTTTTATATTTAGAGACCCACCTCGGTGGCATAGTTGGCTAACGCGCTAGTCATGTTGAGCTCAACCGCCGAGGACGGGGAGTTCAAGGTTCGAATCTCGGTCGGGTGAACTGGGGGTGGTTTTTCCTAAATGGTTTTCCACTCTCCCTCCACGCAAATGCGGGTTCACATTCCTCTAATTCAACCTTCCCAATTCCCAATCTATTAGAGTAACTAGTACTAAAAGCGTATTACCCAAACGGGTAGTAAGACGCGGTGCTAAATAATATTAATATATTTAGAGTAATTGTAGTTTTAAAGTTAGTGTGGGGGAATGCCAGGCCTCCACAGTGGTTGGGATTCCACGTTAAACTGTAGGTCCTTCATTTCATCTCACAATCACCCTACCATTACACATTAGCGTAAGTGCGTATAAACCCGAACGGGTAGTAAGATGTGGTGCTAATAATAATAATAAAGTTAGTGTGGCTTTTTATAGTTTAAGTGTAACTTGAATTAAGTTTTTTGTAGGTTTTACGTTTCATAATAATAATAGTTTTAGAACTGCTGTGGTTTTTAAGTTTTAGAGTTGATGTAGTTTTAAAATTAGTTTACATTTAGAGTTAAGGTAATTTTTTTAGAATTATTGTAGTTTTAGATTTGGTGTAGCTTTTGAGTTAGTGTAAATTTAGAGCAATTGTAGCTCCTGAACTAGTGTAGTTTTATTGGCGATATTTCTTTGCTCAAAGAATAGCATGGTCAATTTTTCTTCCAAGATACTAGTACTTCAGAATAATGTCTAGACATCCACACTCACATAATAACAACACTCAAGCCTCGTTCTTACATACCATCCCTTAGTATCTAACGAAGAGTCGATCAGAAACTGACCTGTACGTGTCGGCCATGGTAGCGATGGGCTGCGGTATGGAGGAGTACATCGAATTGAAGCCGGAGTTGATTGGCAGCCGGGACGTGGGCGCCGGCGGGCTGACGCCGACCTGGTCCACCGCGCGTCTCTGGTTGCGCAGCTTCTCCTCGCGACGCCATTTTGCGCGCCGGTTACTGAACCACACCTGGAGAGGGAGAAGGGGGATGAAGAGACGGGGTGACAAAAGCGAGCGACAGACGCCAACATTCAAAACATACTATCGTCCCTTTTTATTATGTTTGGGGGTTTGGGGGGTGTTTTAAAGGTTGGGGGACGGAGAGGTTTACTGGTTGCGTGCAAGTAGAGTCATGGAAGTGGTTTAGAACTGGACGCACCGGAACGCTCCGTCGGCTTTGTTGATGTGGCTAAAGTGGCGCTCCTGTCGGCTACTTATATAACCAAACGATAAATACATGGACACCAAGCAAAAGTGTCCTAAGCAACGGTTTACAGACGTGTTTAAAAACGATCAAAAATTAATAATTAATTCAAACATTATAATTCCCTGAATTTTATCTAAGGAATGTTTTGGCCTAACTGGCCTGAAAAGTATAGGACGATAGAATTAGGCACTTTTACTCACTGTTTGTGTCATTGTGCCCTTGAAAAGAGGATTTTTTTATCACCTTTTATTACTACCCGTTCGGGTTATACGCTTATGGACTAATTACGCCAGTGTTTTTAGGGACGAGGAAAATTATATTTATATGAAGTGTGACCGCATTTTCGTGTAGGAAGAATGGAAAACCATTTTAGGAAAACCACCCTTAGTACACCCTACTGAGATTTGAACCTTGATCTTTAAGTCATCGTTAGTCTAATCTATTGCAAGAGTAACGCCTTAAACCATGCGGCCATTGAAGCGGATCAGAGGGATTATTAAAGGTGATGATGTATTCACACAGCAAAACCCAATTTTTAAATGGCATTTTGTTTGATTATATAATAAAAAGAATTATGAACAAATGAATTATTATTATTATTATTATTATTATTATTATTATTATTAGCACCATGTCTTACTATCCGTTCGGGTTATACGCACTTACGCTAATGTAGGGTGATTGTGAGATGATATAGAGGACCTACAGTTAACGTGGAATCCGAACTACGGTGGAGGCCTGGCATTCCCCACATTCACAAGTTGTGATTAATACACGTCTTGTCAGAGGTGAAGAGAAGGGTTTGGTAATCAGATAAATCTGTGCCGGGATCAAGGATTGAACCCCGGACCCCAGCACAAAAGTCCGACACCTTACCCCTAGACTACCCAAACAAATGGAAAACTTGTTGCATGATTAACAGGACATATGAAGATTATTAAAATCATCCCACGAGATTCTTAACTTTTAATCTTGAGGGTGGGTGGGGGGATAAGTGATTAAATTTTTGTCACCGTGCCTTAATACCCACATATTTACACATAACGGGCAGGGATTATAGAGGTATAATTGTGAGAAAATACACCCGCATTTGCATGGAGGGAGAGTAGGAAACTTATCATGGAAACCCTCCCTCAGTATACCTGAACTTCCCGTCACCTATAAATAAGACAACACCAGACTGGCACCTTTTCCTGCGTGCCTGCTGGTACGGATCTGTCTCAGTAAAATAGCCAAGGTTATAATATGAATTTAGTTTACAGTTTATTTTAATTCTAATTTAGGAAAAATTTTAGTCTTGTCTCTAGATTTATTTGTGAGGTTTTAAAATCATGAATATTCGCCAGTTTATATTTGATGTGCCCCTAACTAATATTTTATAACTAAATGTAAAGCTGGTTTAGTCTGGTTTACGGTATAACTATTTGAGCTATTTATCTTAGTTAGGAGAATGGGGAAGTAGAGTTCAGGTGAAATGGAAGAGGATGCGAGGAAAATCCAGTGTCTTTGCAGTTTTTATGTTAAAACAGTTATTTTGCCAAAATAAATTAAATATTGCTCCAGTACATAGAATTTAATTTTCTACCCATGATGACCTCAAATTCTCTTGAATATCGGTCAAGGGTGTCCTGGAATTTTAGGACAACTTTTTTTTTCCTCATTCAAAAAGTTTCTTATCAAATGCCACCATGCTCATGATAAATATTTAACAAATGTTGATATACAGGTAACCATGTGAATAAAATTAAACTCTATGTTTGTACTGGGGAAATATTTTATTTATTTTAGCAAATAAAAAAGTTTGTTATAAAAACTGCAGTTAAACGGGCATTTTTTCGTGTCCCCTTACACCCCACATTAATGGAAGTGTTTTTGTTTTTATAGCAAAAAAAAATAGTATTCGCCAAAATAAATAAAATATTGCTCCAGTAGAAACATAAAGATTAATTTTCTTCACGTGGGGAAATCAACAGTTGTTGAATATCTGTCATGAGCGTAGCGGCATTAGATGATAAACTTTTCAAATTAAGAAAAATTTGTTACTAAACTTCAGGACACCTTTGACAGATTTTCAACAACTCTTGATATCAACACGGGAAGAAAATTAAACTTTATTTCTACAAGAGCAATAATTTATTTGATTTGACCAAAATATATTTTTGTATATAAAAACTGCAAAAATAGCGCCCTTAAATTGCGTTCCCTGCACTACCCCCTTTAACTGAAAGGTAGATAGAAATGTTTGTTAACGCGATACTATACTTAAGAATATAGGAAGGACTACATTGCAGTTGAAATTACATATGACTTATAAACACTTCATAAAATTAGAAAATCCCCCCCCCTCCCTCAAAAAACAACTAAGACATTTCCCCAATGAAACATAATAAAATGATAGATACATTGTACACTCAAATTACCCTGAAAGACCCCCGTCAGTGGCCGCATTGTCTAAGGCGTGACTCTCTCAATGGACTAGACTGCTGATGACTGGTAGATTCAGGTTTGAATCCAATTTCGGGTGTAATCAGAGTGCCTTGTCCTAAATGAATGCGAGTAAACCTCTTATAATGTTAATGTTAACCTTCCTCATCTTAAGCCCACTATAGTAATCAGTAACTAGGCGTACAGCCCAAATGGGTAGTAAGACTTGGTCATGAAAAAAAAATTGCAGTCTAACCTTGTGGAACAAAAAAAATAAAGCTTGTTTGTTACCTTCCAGAAATAAACGTAGGTCAGAACTATCAGTTTCAAACAAATTTAATAAAATAAAAACCGTATCGGTGGTCGCATGGTCTAACACGTCACTTCACTTAAGACTATATATCGCTGGTGATGGTAATATTGAAGATTCGATCGAATGAATTAAGGATGGTTTTTCTCTTGACGTTTTCCCCTGTCTCAATCCTAGCAAAAGCGGCTACATTTTGTCTAAACGAATACCTTCCCCATTTTTATCTCATTTAGTTTCTTATTTGAATATAATTTTTTTTTATATAATTAAGTTTGAAAAAAATCTTGGTCGCTCAATTTATAAAATAACGAAGGGGTGCGGGAGGCTGAGGAAGTGGGGGAGATGGAGGGAGGGTCGGAAATCCAAACGAATTAATTTTGATTTCGTTGAACGTAAATAACTAACCAGTCCTGTGGCAATCAAATTAAAAGCTCGCATTGTCATTTTACTTTATGACATGACAAGAATGACAAAAGGCGTGGACCGAGGGGGGAAAGGGAGGTAGAGGAGGTTGAAAAGAGGGTGGGAAATGA
>CABEEJ010004599.1:0-61780 GCA_901482245.1 Timema douglasi
TTATAAAAAACCGATAAGATTAAATATTAACGTAACGAAATAGTTTTACTATACTACACTAATTCATGCGATTTGTAATATAGTTTAGTGGCCATGAAAGTTTGGTTGCCATGTAGATTAAACAAGAAGCCACAACCAACTCTTCTTATGTCGCCATGATATATTAATTTGTTAAATGTTATGACTTATTAATACATAGAAGCTATCTATTAGAAAAAAGTGTTTTGCCTGTAAACTTTTTTTTTAACCTTTATTAACCTTTTAACCTTTCTACCTGCGCTTTCCCTTTAACCCATTCCATTCCTTGACCCGTTGTATTTACCCTCAGTTTTATCCTTTTAAGCTTACACTCTTTATACATGTTTTACAATTTTTTAAATCTATTTATTCTTTTTACCATAAAATAATTCTCCGTGGCTAAGCTAAATAAATAATGTAAGATAGGGTGAAAAGGCTAAAAATAGTAACAGGACAATAAAGGTCAAAATTGGTTAAAGTAAATCTACTTAAAGTTAAATTAGACCAAAAGGGCAAAAAAATAAAAAATGAACGGGTTATTAAAGGGCGAAAGGGGCACAGCTGTGTAAAATAAAAGGGGTCAAAATTATAAAAAAGGGGCAAAAAGTTAATCATAACCCCAAAACTGTATACATTTTATAAGGGGTAACAGAACATTAAAAATGTTAAAAGATTTAAAAGCTGCAACAGGGCCAAAAGAGGTTAAATGGAAAAGATAGGGTAAAATGTCTATTGAGACAAACGGGGCGGAAAGGGTAAAAATAGGTAGCCAGGACCAAAAGAGAGAAAATTGTAAAAAAGTTATTTCTGTAGGTAAAAAGTGTAAAATGTTAAAAGGGGTAAAAAGCTTATCTGGGATAGATGCATTAAAAATGCTAAAATACTTTTGATTGAATTTAATTACAACCCTTTAATCATTAATTATTTATGCTGTGACACACTTCTCTTTTTACTAGCACCAACAGGAAAGTGTTGGGTATTAGCCAGCCTACTATCAAGTTTTGTATCACATTTTAAACCAATAAAGAATAAATATAACATAACATAATTTAATTTTTGAATACTTTTCCTTGTGAATTATTTATTTACTAAAAATTGCAAAGCTCCTTTAAATATTCCCCTTGCGAACTATGGGTACACAGCTAGTTAGTAATAGTTTAAAGAAAAACTGTCATTTCTCTTGATATGATTCATGCTAATCATATTTAATTAATGTATTTTTAAATTATTAAGATTTTTTTTAATTCAAAGTTTATTGAAATGGTTTATTTAACCTTTAATAATTCCGATCATAGATAGATTGAGGCGATCCTCATAGTTGTCTTGCCAAATACCTTGGTAGTCATTGTCTAAACCTTCAAAATTGAGCTGATAAAAACTATGGATTAAATAGCCAAGCTATTAGTTATTTTAGTTACGGCTATAGCTGCCCTGAAATATTTTATTTTGAGTGAAAAACTACACCTGGACACGGGAATAAATCCCGGGGCCTTTGGCTTGAGTATGTAAATGCTCTTAATCGCCTAGCTATCAAGATGTCCCGTGATCAGGGTCATTCTTCACTCGTATTTTAAGGCAGAGTCTTTGATGGACGTGTGGCTCTGTCCGTAATTAGCAAATGTAATAGCTTGGCTATTTAATCCATCATGAGATGTGTATTCGTACAGCCATCATTGTACATTTGGCAGCATAAAGTCCACCATAGTTAAATGTGGCAGTGTTTTCTGATAGCTCCTTATTTTTATTGGTCACTCAAATGAAGACTAAGAGCTCCTCACGCCCATCACAGGCTCTGCCTTAAAATATGAGTGAAGAATGACCCTGAGCATAGGACTACTCATAGGTATCTTAGTGGTTAGATCATTGACGTACTAAAACAATGGTCCCGGGTTCGATTCCCGTGTCCAGTTGTCATTTTTCAGTTTAAAATAATACGATAACAACTAGTTTTGTAAGTCAAAATATGCCTTAATGATTTTTTTATTGCATGTGTATTTTATGTACGTGGCGAAAAAAGTGTGTCGCTATGGCAGGCTTGTAGTAAGGACTGGCACTACTGGAAACTTACTTAAAGGATTCGTTTCATCGAACGTAAAAATGTATTCATTTACTGATCTCAATTTAGTTTAACCTGCGTTTTATTAACCTACGAGAGTTAGTTTGTATCTCTAGTTTCTCCCTCCAAGTGCAATATTATATTATTATTATGGACTGGAAACTATTCAAATCAAACGGAGATTTCAGAGTCCATTTTCAATGGCGAGCTAATTATTAGTTCTATCTGTAAAGTTCCGAGTTATAAAGCTAGTTGTTCACCCCATTGAACTAAAATATTCCACTGGTGGGATTTGGCTTTGGCGGCGGAGTTAGGTGGTTGGGAAAGTGAAACTAGGTCAGGATGAGTGATAGGAGGGGGAGGGAGAGCAGGGATGGATCAATGATCATTGGTCACCTGGGGGAGGTAGGTCGAGAAGGAAGTATTATCCATGCCCAGCTTATCTTGAATTGCTTCAGCAACGTTCGACAATAAGACTGAGTATAAATTATAATTAATAATTTTACCAGCTGTTTTCTTTGGAATTTAAACGTGGTCTCTTACATTACACGATGAAAAAAAAATAGTATTTTCGAAAACAAGGTGCTTAGAAAGATATTTAGTCCAAGAAAGGATGAGGCTACTGATGAGTGAAGGAGGTTACATTGTGGTGCGTTGTATACTCTGTACACATCACAATACATTATCAGGATAACAAAGTCTCTTATATTACGGTGGGTAGGACATACAGCGCCGATGGGAAAATCTAGAACCTTATTCGGGGTAGTGACTGGCAACCCAATGGGAAGAGACCATTGGAAAGAGTTAGACACAGATGGGAGGATAACATTAGAATGGACACGAAGGAGATAAGGTTTAAGCAGGTAGACTTGATATAACAAGCTCAGAAGGGGGACATGGTGTAATGAGGTGGACTGGATATAACAAGCTCACGATAGGGATTGGGTGGGACGAGGTGGACTGGATAGAACTAGCTCACGATAGGGATTGGGTGGGACGAGGTGGACTGGATAAAACTAGCTCACGATAGGGATAAGTGTCTTTACTTTTTTAAGTGCGGCAATGAATTTTAGAGTTCCTAAGGTGACCTGGCGGTCTAGGGGTAAGGTGTCAGACTTCTATGCTGGCGGCCGGGGTTCAATCCTCGGTCCCGGCACAGATTTATCTGATTACCAAACCCTTCCTTCACCTCTGACAAGACGTCTATTAATCACAACTTGTGAATGTGGGGAATGCCAGGCCTCCACCGTGGTTCGGATTCCACGTTAAACTGTAGGTCCTCCATTTCATCTCGCAATCACCCTACCATTACACATTAGCGTAAGTGCGTATAACCCGAACGGGTAGTAAGACGCGGTGCTAATAATAATAATAATAAAGTTCCTAATGCCATAAAGTAAGTAAGCAAGCAATATATACTTAATAAATTAATATGATTTTTATCTTCATTCAAAGCTCTAGTTGACTTGACCTGTCATATAAACACATATTGTGTTACATCCCTTCAGTAGAAACATCAGTTCTATTCAAAGAAAGGTTTGAGCTTTTTGTAGCCTATGGTATTACTGGCTGTTCAGATTATACGCATAAATATGTACTGACTACGCTAATGAGCTAGGAATGTGGATGGTTGAAATTATAAGAAGTGTACCAGCATTTGAGTAGTAATAACGGTTGAAAACCATTTTGGAAAAATCACCCTCACTACACCCACCTGGGACTCACACCCTGATCTGCCTGTTATCAGCAGTAGTATATTGCGAGCTGGGTACTTTTAGACTGAGACCACTGAAGAAATGTTTGATTTCAATCTGGAACCAAGTTATAATTTATGTGGTTATAGTTTTAAACGGACAATAGTTTCTTTGGATTACAGCCTTATTTAAAAAATAAAATTCTACTTACAAACATGATATAAACCTATAAATAGGGTTTATGTGCTAAAAAGTTAGTTTTTGTTATTGTATGTCTTCACTATTTAACAAAGAGGTTAAAATGCGTTTTTTCTTGGATGATATTCTTGCCAAATGTATGTAAAATGTTTTATTTAACCTCAGTGCAACGACCGGGATCGAACATTGATCTACCCGTCCTCGACAGTCTAGTCTACTGTGAGAATAGCGTGTTAGACCATGCGGCCACCGAAGCGGATATCATTTTAAGTTTTTTGTGAACGTGTGTGTACGTGCATATTTCATAATACATTTTCGGCAGATTAAACCATTTTTGGCAATAAAATTTGAAAGATTCTACCAACCAAAACACTATTTATACATAGGCATATATAAGTATTTATATACTAGTTTATTAAGTGTTGTTTGTAGGCCTATATTAAGTTTGTGGGATTAATAAATATATATTAGACTTGTGGGGCAAACTTATCAGATTTGACCCTTGGGATTAAAAAGGTTAGAGCCTTCATTAGGTAGTAAGATCCTAGGCTAAGCAAGGAGACTGGCGAAGAGACTCGGCGAGAAGAATTTGAGTGGATACAAATGAAATGTAATTTTAATATACCGTTCTGGGTGGATACTATTGCAATTTCCTCCAAGTTTATACACAGATAAACATACAACTACATTTTTATACCCAAATTATAATTTTTAACTTACATTTTTTGTAAAAATTTTTGGTCACTAAAAACCGTCTAATATGAGAGATCCAATCTAAGGGCATGAAAAATATATTACCTAGCGTTAGGCTTTACTCTTGTGATAGATTAAGCAATGCATTTATTATCTTTAGAGATTGAGAATTATTCATTTTAAATATTAATTGGTAGATTAATTTTATGGAATTAAATCATTACTAGTTTTTTCTTTACTGTAAATATTTTAATTATTTTGATTGCAACATAATAAAAATACATGTCATGAAACAAACGTTTGGTCATGAAGTCATGAAAAAGTCATGAAACTAACCTTTGGTCATGCAAGTCATGATATAGCTAGTCATTAAATAAAAATGTTGTTAAAGCATTGAAAATGTCAATTAAATTGGCTTGTCATAAATATAGTGAGTCATGATCGATATGCAAGTAAGAGTAATAGATTTAATATATTTTATACTTACTCCTATGTTCATATATTCCTTGTTACTGTATTCTCCATATCATGTTTATATATTAGATTATAAAATGGCCAACAGAAACATATATCACACAAAGGTTTTTAATATTTTATGATTTACATGTTTGGATTAAGTCAATCATTCTCAGCTTTTAGACTCAGTGTTCATAGTATGTGCCCGGTATTTATTATAGAAATAATAAGAAATAAACAACTTGAATCTTTTTATGTTTGTTTTTGTTGTCATGATTAGATTTTTTTTACATACCTCTTTTCCTTTTGTTAAGAATCATATTAATTTAAATAACCCATGATAAAGTTTACCTTTGTTCATACTTCGATAAAACAAGTACAAACTCATGGGAGAATCGTTCTAGCTCAATAAAGCTCAATTAGTATTTGTGACTTTTTTATTTACTTATTTGTTGGTGTTTTCATGTGTAAAATGAAACTGAATATGTAATGATTATCCATTGCTTTGTTTATAAACTGATGCGACTAATTTATACCGATCACAAATGGCCAAGCCCAAAATGTTGTTAAATATTTGCACACAGGAATTTTTTGTTAAATAAAACCAAATTAAAATTTGACCTAGTTTAGGCCTGTTATTAACAATTAGGGTTAAACGCCTAATCGCTGTCTCTCGCCACTCCTTCATACATAACAAATAATTTTACCGGTTCGTTGTTACCTTTTTTTTTAACGACGCTTCTTACTACCCGCTTAAGTACTAATAACGCTAATGTGTTAAGGATTAGGAAGGTTTAGATAAGAGGAAATGCATCCACATTTGCCTGGAGGGTGAGTGGAAAACTGTTTGGGGAAAAACTACTTTCAATCACCTAGTTAAAGTTAAAAGGCGTTTTTATGGTTATTAAACACACTCCTGAAATAACTAATACTACAATTAACTAAAATTGACTTTTAAAGACAAATGAAACACACAGGTATCCTAGTAAGGAGTTTTATTGGTAATGTATTGTATTAAAACGTGTTTCATATTGTGATAACATTAATTGAATGCACAGGCTTAGTGATATATGAGTTATACCCTGTACTCATCCCATTATATTGTTAGGTTAAGAAAGTATCGTAGGTTACTGTGAGCAGGACACGCAGCGCGAATGAGAGAATCTAGAACCTTGCTCAGAGTATTGACTGGCAAACTCGATGGTAAGACACCCTTGGGAGGACCTAGACGCAGAAGGAAGGATAACATTAAAATGGATCTGAAAGATATAGGATGTAATGAGATGGACTGGATAGAACTAGCTCAAGATAAAGATAGGGTGTAATAGGTGAACTGGATAAAACTAGCTCAAGATAGGGATAGGGTGCAATAAGGTGAACTGGATAAATCTAGCTCTAGATAGGGATAGGTGGCGTTAGTAATAAACCCATATAATACATATGTATCAACGTTAAATTAACAAATTACATTTTATATCTGAAGGTATTAGCTCTGTTCCGACGTGTTCGACAGACATGCTAGACTCTCTAGTTATATATTATAACCTAACTTAACACCTCGCTTTAGTAGCTAATATAGATCGAACTAGACAACCAATCGTAGTGAAGTTTTTTATATTTTGAAATTGAAAACACTGAAACCATTTGAACCAATTCTAAAAAATACCTAAAAAAATATATTTTTTCAGTATTGCATCTTATTACCTTTTCAGATTATATCCTTTTATACTAATTACGCTAATGGTTTTAAGGAGGAGGAAGGCTATATTTCGAGTAACTGTATACACATTTGCATGGAGAGAGTGAAAAACCATTATGGAGAAATATTCGAACCTCAATCTCCCCTTTATTGGCAGTCTAGTCTAATGATAGAGTAGCGCGTCAGACCATGAGGCTATATCAAATTTGAACATAATATTTTTAAACTGGTGAAAAATATATTATTAATCTTAATGTCATTGTTGTCAATTTAGGAATGCACAAAACCTCATTTCTCTAAGTTTTCTTGTTCGAGATAGGTCGTTTGTTTATTATCTATTTTAATCCACCTTTAAATGTGCTCTTAAAAGTAGTTTGCCACACAGTAATTTTAAATACAATTTTCCTATTCTCTCTTTAAAAAAATAAGTCAGCAAATATCCTTAAAATTAATCTTCCTGCTATTCTTCTAAAAGTAAATATGTGGAGGCTAGCAGGAATTAAAACGCGTAGCGACAAAATAGCATAATCTGGAATTAAACGGAATGTACGGTTTTAGCCATAGAACTCATTAGTTTGGTCCTCGCATTGGTTCAATTAAGTAAATTGTAAGAACGCCGAGTGTATTAAATACGTTATTTTAAATATTCTAGCACAAAAAAAGCTAAAAGGGAATATAAATAAATCAGTTACATTACTTTAATGTGCTATATAGGATTTAAATATATGTACGTAAATGTTTGTTTGAAACGATATGAATTGCGTTTATCTGGTTTATCCATAATTCTGCACATACTTAATGGGCTCCTCAGTGTTTACAGGTTCCCGTGAAGAAACTTTTATCTCAGCTATTGTCTAAAAATAGATAAAATAAGGCAAAAAAGGGAGTGGGGGATGAAGTATTCGGGTATCCTCTTAACTCGTAAGTACACTATTTTAATTCGTGCCAGAGCCAAGTAAGGTATCCCCTTTAACTCGCAGTGAAACCCAGGTACTACCTACCTATAATTAGTGGCAAAAACCCATGTGTAGTTTGCTTTTAACTGTGTTCCCAGGGTGTTTTAGGGGGCGCATGTTATTGATTTTCGGCATCTTTCTACTGGCTATGGCTACCCCCTCGGTTCCCCCTCAATTTGGCACCTCCATTTGCTCCACTGCCAGTGTCAATAATGTTGCCTGATCTCCCAGAAGTTGTACACTAGTATGTGTGCTCCTCAACCCTCTATTGTAGGTCGAGCTTGGAACAATGACGTCACGAGTCAAATCCCGCTAACAGGGACTGGGTTAAGGCAAGGGGGAACTTCCACATTATTCAATCGGTAGTCATATCTCCGGTGTTGACGTCATAGTGACGCATTATGCCATCTCAAATGAATGTTTGATTTTATAAATTTTTTTAGCACTTATTACTACTACTACTACTACTACTACTCTTTTGAGATATACACTTATGTATTAATTAAACTAATGTGTTGAGCATGAGGAAAGTTGAATTTTGAGGAAGTATACCCGCATTTGCGTGGGGAGAGAGAGGGGGGACCATTTAGGGGAAAACCACCATAATTACACCTGACCGGGATCGAACCACGAGCTCCCACTCATCAGCAGTCTAGTCTATTGTGAGAGTGACGCCCTAGATCATGTGGCCACGAGGCACCTATATCTAAATTACTCGTTTAATTTTTATTTTCAAAATAACACAAACCAAGTAATATGCATCATTTTAAACGTCCCAACCCACACGAGTCGCAAAAACGGATTTAATTACTAATCTCGATTAGGCCTATACCTAGGACAATAGAGATAGATGGCACGAGAAACACTCTCATGAGTCATCACTATGCAAATAAAGCACACAGAATGAATACGCGAGAATCTCCCACACACAAGAAGGGCGGCCATTACTAGTAAATGGGGATAATATAACACGTCAATTCATCTCGAGTACATATTGACGTAACTCTTTGCTGTGAAAGAACTGGCTCCTAGTGATGAATGCTATTGAAAGAGGAAAACTATTGTTTCCAAACAATCAAATGACTATTCGATAAGTCACAAAGAGCAGTTTGTATTTTTTTCTTTAATTCGAATTAAACTACTCGTTCTCAGCGGCTGATCGATAGTCAACCTTGCGTGCATCATAATATCTAGTGTTAACAAATCTGGCTATTCAAACCGGGCTATTATCGATACCATTGCCTCTTGCTCCTACTGTGAAATGTAAACAGAACAAACAAAAAAAGTTAACACTGTAGGAATAAACTATTCCAAATTATTAATTGTGTGTAATGTGCCTTAAAGTTAAAATAACTTTAGTGATCTAGTTTTTTTTATCATTCAATTTGGAAAAACACACAAAAAACGAGTATAAGATAAAAGAGTTTGATATTGATCATTCAAGCTTATTTTAGGCCTGATTTATAATAATCTTGAGAGTAATGAAAATTTACCTTAAAGGGTAGCAAGTAACATTCTAATTCATAAGGATCACTTTCGATCACAGTTAACGCAAATAATTCAAATACTTTTCATTTGAATGATCGAAGGATTTCTAACCTATCGAATAGGTTGAAAACGGCTTAGGTGGCCGCTTGGTCTAAGTCATCACTCTCTTGTTAGACTAGACTGTCAATGACAAGGAAATTGTAATTAGAATCCCGGTCGAGTATACTGAGGTATTTTCTCCTAAATGGTTGTCCACTCTTCCTCCACATCAATGCTGGTACAATTGCTCTAAATTCAACCTTTCTCGTCCGGTGTTAAAAAAAAATAGGTCGATAGTCCATTACAATCAAATTATTCCATAGTACCCTTCATCAAATACTTATGTCCCCACTTTTATAAAACAAAATATATATGATAAATAAAATTATTTTATGTCCTTAAAACATTAACGATTATGACTGATAAAGGTTATTTTGGTTACACTCGGATATTATTTGAAAGCACTTGATATGTCTGAGAGTTTAAAAATCCGAAGATAGATTTTTAATGATGGAGTTTCCTTACGCGATCTACTGAAAATGGTCGCGAGATTGATCGGTCATTCACGATTGACCAGTTGCAGACTGATCTTATTATAATGCAATAAACTAGTGCACTCTGTTTTAGCATAAGCTCGAGAGAATAGATAGTGAAAGTTTAATTATTACTTCACAAATTGTTTGCTTGAATAATTTGTCAATTTTCAAAATTAGTTTTTTTATTCATTTGCACGCTCAAATATAGTATAAATTAAAATCGAATTTAAAGCTCTTATCCAATTTGGCACCAATTTTGTTGTTCTTTAAAATAATTATACTTTCGTGTCACTGGGGTTGTGGTAACATTTGTTTCTAGTTACTAGATGAAAAGAGTTTACCTTTGGATAAGAGAAACTGAAATAGTGATCTACTAGTTATTTTTGAATAAACCTGATTATTTTTGAATAAATTTAATCGCCTGTGTTTTAGACGATTAAAAAAAATACGTTTGCAAAAAAAAATTAAAGATCATAAAAGTAGACTAATTTTGTGGAAATGTTATGACTATTTTTCGAATTACTTAATAACTATTGTTTTTTGTTTCAATGTAATGTCTTTTAAACTCGCCTAATTTAACTTAAATACATTAACATCTGAAATCTTGCCTCAATTTACCATGACGTCAAAGGTAGGCAACATGCTCGAGTCTGTTGTAGAGAGGGATATATTTCTATCACTGCGTCTCATTACCCATTTTGGTTGTACGCAAATTTACTAATTACGATTGTGTTAGTTATGAGAGGTTGATATATTTAGATAAAGTGTACCAGCCATTTCTTGTCGGCGGAGTGGAGAAGCATTAGTAATCGCACACGACATACATCACTGGATGTCAAGTGTTTGGATCCTGAGCAGTTCAATATACGTCTTGATCGTTTTCGATATGCATTTGATACTTGCGGTCTTGCATTCGGGTGCCAGGTAGGTACGTCTCCTACCAACATTTATGATGAAGTTCTTGTCGCATAAGAAAGTAAATTAATATTATTATTATTATTATTAGCACCGCGTCTTACTGCCCGTTCGGGTTATACGCACTTACGCTAATGTGTAATGGTAGGGTGATTGTGAGATGAAATTAAGGACCTACAGTTTATCGTGGATTCCGAACCACGGTGGAGGCCTGGCATTCCACACATTCACAAGATGTATTGTCAGAGGTGAAGGAAGGGTTTGGTAATCAGATGAATCTGTGCCGGGACCGAGGATTGAACCCCGGCCGCCAGCACAGAAGTGTTTATTATTCCTGAATGGTTTCCCACTCTGTGAGTGAATATTAAATTTACATTCTTCTATCTTACATAACTATTGTTAATATTCGGATATCTCAACGAGTAGTGAGACATGGGGCTAATAGTTTTGATATATGCTGAAAAAGGTCTCAAATTAGGATACGGGTGAACGCTATGGGGGCGGGGGGGATATTACGAAAATTTAAAGACCACTGAATCGTACAAGGTGAAAAGCGAGCCGCGAACAATTCAAAATGGGTGTATTGACTAATCGCTGGTTGTAGAGCCGACAGTCTTCCTTTTGTTTTGTGCGCTTATCGCACTGCTCCGCTTCCCCCCACTCCGCCATGTGTTTGGGAGCTCGGTCGCTATAAATACAACGGTATGCACGAGCGAACTAGACTGCCTGGCCGAGTAACGAGGTTCAAGTCAAATTAGTAATCTTGTTATTTGTAGACACCTTCCTTTTCTTCCCCGTCCATTTCACCGGGCTGGGTAGGGGGCCCCCATGCGTGGCTCACTCGCTCTTTCCGTCCTCAACGCCCAAATCCAAGGCAAGGTTGGGGCGAGCCTTTGCGCAGAAGTGGACTAAGGGTGGTATAACACTGTCCATTTCTTTGAGCGTTGATTATAGAAATATGATGTAACTTTTATGATCTAAAACATATATTTTATTCAATAATTAATTTTACTAAACTTTTTTTTAATATTCCCACTATAGTAATTTTCTAGTGTTTTATCAAAGAAAATGGCGAGTTCGGCAAATTAATTATATACATGCGAAGCAGTTAAAAAAACAACTGTCCAATTTGGAGGCAAGGCTATAGCATGAGTGTGTGTTTTCTTTAATCAATAACAAAACGTTCTCGCCAAATTTTAAAAAAATTTCACGGTCAGTTAGTAAATATTTCCGACATAAATGGCATCCTTTTTTAATGGCATATAGTGTGTAAACTTTGAAGTTTATATGTTAACACACATTTTATAAAAGTTGGTGTCAAATATTTTAACTGGTTTTATAAAATAAATATGTATATTTTATTAAAAAGATGACAGGGTAAGATCGCACTAAAAAAATATTTTTTATACAAAAAACCGCTCTACCAATTCTAACTTGAGGTATGGATTGATGGATAACTGTCAGATTATGTCACCAAATGTAATTTCTGAATTAAATAGTCTTAAAGCCAGCTATACAGATATCATATTGATCCTTATATGACCATATTGCCAATCAGTTTGATCCAAGATCAAGAAAAGTTTGTGTTGCATCAAAGCTAGCTAGGGATCAAAATCTCCGATCACCTAATCATAGATATCAAATAGCCACAAAGCAAATATGGTAACAATGTAAAAGTCACGGTATTTGAAAAAGCTGATTGTGAAATGACGTCAATTACATAAGGCTGGTTATTATGAATACACTTTATATTATAGCTCTGGTAACCTAATATGCCAACTTATTTTATGTAGCTGCTTCCATAGCTGCAACCATTCTCTAAAGATTCATTGTGTAGAATTGAACTTATTTTATGGGTTGAAAGTGTAAATTAAGTCAAACTAAAATAAATATATAAAACACACACTCACTTTTATTAATCACTAAAATAAGGATGCACACAAAATATTCAGTTATTAAATTTATACGTCATTCGATATATTTCCATCAACATTATGATCGGAAAACCAAATAGTCGATGGTAAAGAGCTGTTGGGTTAGCTTTAACAGAAAGTAGATTGACAATTCATCTCCGAATTGTTAATGTTGCAACTGTAAATTAGATCCGAAATACTAATTGGATATAAACTTAAATCTGATTTTTGACAAAAACACAGATAATGATTGTTTATGCAAGCGGACCATAGTATTGTATTTCTAGGGAGAGTTTAAATTAAATAGGGAATTTTTAGGATGTAAAAGGGACTGGTTGCCACGGTGAGGAGTTTGTTTTGTACTAATTTTTAAAACAAAATTTTGTAATGCAAAAGAGTGTTTTTAGAAGTGTAGATTTTATTGCTGGAGTGGTTGTGAAAACTTGTTGTTGAAACATATGCTAGCAGCTGCAATAATTGGCCTATTTATTGTAGTTGCGATGCTTCGTTTAATTTAGTCATTTAGTTTTGTTTATATTAAAGTAGGACAACGATATGTAGGCTTACTGTTTGTCTAGTGGTATCTAAATAATGTGGATCAGCTACTATAATTTTAGCATGACAAGGATGAACTTTAACTTAAAATATCAATATAATCAATTTAGGGAAAAGTATTTCAGTATGACAAGGATGAACTTTAACTTAAAATATCAATATAATCAATTTAGGGAATAAGTATTTCAGATGATTGTAACATAAACTATGGCTAGATGCAAACATTTATTTTACACCTCACCTTATTAACTTCCTGGTATTGCAACATTGTTCCCAAATTATATCCTCATGAGGACAAAGATACGATATGTAGGTCAAATGAAAAAGTATCATAACCGTGTTGCAATCATCGATGTAGCATTAATCCTAAAATAGTTTATATATATTGACATCAGTCGTTTGGATGTAGGTTAGAAGATAAATTATCTACTGAATGATGCAATCCCTTTAATAATGAAACATTATTCACAAAATGGAGTTAATGCCCTCTCGATGTCATTTGTTGTAGCTGATAAACATCGTATTATCAGCCATGTAGAACACATCGTTGTCCCACCTGAATACATCGAAACATTCCCCTCTTTGGGACTAAGCCTCACAGTTGTATTAGTTAACAGACCGTTCAGCAACACGTCCTCATGACCAACCCAGAAATAAAATACACACTTCGAAAAAAATAATCACAGAGCTACAATAAAAATATATCTCTCTAATACGAACGTCAAACCCAATATAGACCTATTTCATAAGTCTACACTCTTAATTGACAAATTATGACTTGAATAGAAATATGTTGATCTAAAGTTATGTCAACAATTTTACTAAAAGTCGGAAAGGACACCCCCCACCAACACGCAACTTCAGAACCACTGGGGCCATAGGGCGAGATCGTAACAAATAATGTTGTCCATACTGATGTTTTCTCAAACATACTGTAACTATGAATGCCTCATATAAATTTTAAATTTTCGGTCTGTGTGTTTTATTTATTTGAGAAAAATATTTATTTTCGACAAATTCTTTAATACATTTTTTTTACTTTTACCTTAGTATTGCGCAACTTGCTTACAGGTTTGCTAGTAATTATTAATATAAATCTTTCCCTTTATTTTACCTACATTCCCTGTAAATTTCAGCAAACCACGTCCCTATAGTCCTCTCTAAGCTATTCCCCAAACAAAGTTTATATAAAGAATAGTCACTCTGGGTGACCTGGCGGACTATGGGTAAGGTGTCAGACTTCTGTGCTGGCGGCCGGGGTTCAATCCTCGGTCGCGGCAAAGATTTATCTGATTACCAAACCCTTCCTTCACCTCTGACAAGACATCTTGTGAATGTGGGGAATGCCAGGCCTCCACCGTGGTTCGGATCCCACGTTANGTAGGTCCTCCATTTCATCTCGCAATCGCCCTACCATTACACATTAGCGTAAGTGCGTATAACCCGAACGGGTAGTAAGACGCGGTGCTAATAATAATAATAATAGTCACTATGCGGATAATCCAACCTACCAACCTATTTAATTATGTAATCTGAAACTTGTTTCTAGCCCTCAGACCTGAGTATAGAAATTTTCCAAGAGGATACCAACATCATTTTCCTTTGGCTAATGTGTGACCAATTATTTTTACTAAACATAGATGTGTTCGTTTTATTTCCAAAAGCAACATCACATTTGTTGTATGTCTTATTCATAATTTATGGATAATCTATATTCTCCAAAAAACGACTAATAAGTTTTATACATTCACTTTCTAAATTTAGTTTGCAATATATAATTATAGGCGCGTTTTTAAAAGTCTACAGTGGTGGTAGAAATATATAAGGTGTTAAAATTATTGAGAACTTGTTATTTCTTAGCTGTTTGAATTTAATTTTCACTCTGCAGAACTTAGCGTGATTTTCACATTTAAGTTTCATAAAGGTTTTCACGCTCGACATTAATGGGGTGTATTACCTAAAAATTACCTTCCTCATCCATACCTCTTAATGTAATTAAAGAGTTCATCTCACGAACGATAAATTGGGATCTTGGATACACAATTACGTTCGAACAATAAGTTTCATCCAAGTGCGGTTTGAGGAATCTTTCACTTGATAAAAGTGAAATTGGAATGAGTCAAGTATGGAAAATTATTTCACCATCTCACTTCCTTTATCTTCTAATGAAGAGCGCAGAAAATGATAGTGTGATGCGATGTCTAATTTGAACTTTAGTACCAATTTAGGATGCAGGGGTATTTAATAGCCTCTTTTGTTAATAGCAAGACTAAACATTGACAATATCTAAAACGTAGTCTCATAAAGATCGCTAAATTAAATATATAGTATGGCCTAGATTTTAAGCTTTCACAAACTATTTTATATTTAGTTAATGATTTGCTAAAATAAGCTTTCAGAGAATTAGATTTATTTAAATTGGTGTAAGCATTGTTTTGTGCTAGCTGTTTTTATTAATTATAATAAGAGAGTTTAAATTGTTTGCTTGATCAATCGATAACGAAAAATTGAAGCTTTCTTCATCAACAAAGAAAAGATAAATTAGCAAGCTGGATATTTTGCCTTATTTTCCCTGTTCAAATGGATTTTTGTGTGAATATTTTGATACAAATTTTCTTTAATTTAAAGAACTGTGTGGTTTAAGAATAGACAATTTTGATGATAAACCATCTTGGTTAAAGATGAAAAATAGTTGTTTGATGGCATACAAAATCACGAATGAAAATTTCTCAAAAAGGCATGTAATTTAAATATATCTTGTTTTGTTTTTATTGTTATTATTTCAACAATCTGTTTATTATTATAGCTCTTTGAGTTGACCCCATTCTTACACCCCCCATTAGCTTCCTTCCCTCTTTTCCACCACCTTAATTTATTATATATTTTAATATGTTTGTTTTATCAACAAGGATTATGTATACCTAATTAATGTTTATATTGTTATTATGCATTAGTCTTGATTTTGTGACTACTGTTATCAACATTTAAAACTCAAGACAAAATGAAAATTCGTGTAGCAATTATTGATTAGTTTTTCGAAATAATATATTGTTTTTCTCTCCATACTAAAAATTATGTTCTTTAAAATTGAATGCACAAGGTAAAAAAGGATCACACATGATACCTTTCAAGTTTACCACTTATCTTAACTCTTGATTTACCTTGTGAGGTACCTTTCCTTTATTCCACTATGATACGGCATACAAGATGGTCAAGGTAGGACTGCTGAGGTGGGCTGGATAGAATTATCTCGGGACATAGATAGGGTGTAATGAGGTGTACTTGATAGAATTAGCTCAGGACAGAGATGGGGTGTAGTGTGGTGGACTGGATAGAACTAGCCCACGATAGGGATAGGGTGTAGTGAGGTGTACTGGATAGAACTAGCTCAAGATATGGGTGGGGTGTAATGAGGGGGACTGGATGGAACTAGTTCAAAGTAGAGATAGGTCTCTTATTTTTGTAAGTGTGACAAAGAATTTTCTAGCTCCAAATTCCATAGATTAAGAAAGACTGCTATTCTACATTTCAATGTAAACTTAGCGTACCTATGGACATGCAATCAATATTCATGATCAATCTCTCTTTTACAGTTTTACTGAATTAATTAAAAAATATAAGTTTTCCTATTCATGAACGGGGTTTTAATTTTATTTAAATAACAAATTAGTAAACTGGTGAATGAGCTTTATTTTTTCAAGGGTGTTGGATGATGTGTGATTTACATATTAGTTTGTCACTGCGAATATTCATAAGAGAAAATAAACACAAGTTCTGGGTTTCGTGTTTACACACGTTGGTATGGCATATTAGATTAGTGGATTTCCCAGTAATTTGATGAGTAAATCTATGCTGAAACAATAACGTTATAACCGAGGGTTAGAAAAAATAATAGTGCAATATCTACATTCCATGAAAATATTTAAACAAGGCATATAATTTGAATGCCAAATTATTTTATCTGGGTGTTGATCTTCATTCTCTTTTTTGAAACAAATAGGATAACTGCTGAGCTGAGGTAGCCTCGTGAGGTCCCAGGTTGTGTCACAAATAGAGCACTATCTGTGTTTGTGTTGGTTGCTCTCCAGACCTCTGTTATCGATGCTCAAGCTAGGTGCCGAATAGAAACTCAAAATAATTTGGGGTTAGGTTAATTTATACGTCCTTTGCTTAAAAGAACCATCAATATCTACCCGTCATGAAGATTATAAAAAAATAATGAAGTGAGATTTTGGTCATGAAATTTTGTGAGACAAGTTAATTGTGGCGGTATGAGTAGTAAATTTTTTTAATGCTTTGCTTAAAATTAGTTTGAATTTAAAACTTCTCCTCAATGGTATCATAACTCAGAAATGAGTCTCTTAGAAGTTCATAATTTATGAAATTATTAATGAACATCTCAGTCTGACGAGATGATTAGTAACATTTATTTTGGTGATTTCTGGTCATGGGTATTAATGTATATGTATTTATGAACTATGGCTTACATAATTGTTTGGTAGACACCCTTAATTTGTTTTTCATCGCGTCTTAGTACCCGTTTTGGCTATACGCACATATTAATTACGCTGATTAATTAGGGATTGGGGAGATAGAATTCTGAGGATATATACCTGCATTTATGGAGAAGCAATTTGGGAAACATTATAAGAAAATCCACCCTTAGTATATCAGGTCGGGATTCAGACCCCAAACTCAAACTTTATGGCAAAATTTTAAAGATGAGTTAGACATTTGTGTAGGTCTGGTTTATATTCATGCAAAACATCAGCTAACGGGGAATATTCCATAGTAAAAGTTTCACAATTCATAAGTAAAATTCAACGGATTATAATGAACGTTATTGATTAAGCACTTAAGCAAATCCATTAATTTCGTTCAAATAAATTGACCTAACCTCTTTGGTTTACCAGATAGGATATTTAAAATACTTCATTTAATGGTGCATTTGAAAACGACGTTAATTAAATTGTATCTTTTGAAACATAGAATTAATGGAATTTTAAATAGTGACTGCACTATTAAATCTAATTTGATTTTTATTTGGTTCATCTGATTTTAATTCCGTCACTAATACCAACTTCTCAATAACTTAATTTAAAATGTACTATTGCCCCAATTTTTTTTTCAATCATATTTACAATGTTAGTAACTGACGCTGAAGGAAGAAAATTCGTTAGTAACAAACAAGTATGGCTACCACAAGGCATTTCTAAGTTGAACGGATAACTTTTTTTCTGATGTGTATACTGGTCTTTAATTGGCTAGAGCTTTTCCTCTTGCATTATCATTGGCTTATACATCTCAGACCAAGGAATGTAATTTCTCAACTCCATGCATAACGTATTCAAAGTTAAAGTTAAATAAACTTTATGCATTGTGTAATATTCACTATGGATGTATTATAAATGCCATCTTTGAAAATATAGTTTCATCTTCTAGCACACAAAATGCTATATACCCTATTGGTTACTAGCTATGCGTTTGCATGAATATACGTAAACCCTTGTCTTAATTCAAGTTGCCACGGATTCGTGTCATATTGAAAGTGAGTGCGGTATTACTCAAGTAGTTGTGGACGCTAGGTAATGAGTGGAATCTTCCACGAGCTGGCAGATTTGTTTGGAGCTGCATCTGGCATCCTGTCGGGTGGCTGGGCTTGATTGCACCGCCATAGCGCTGCTTCACTGGGATTGTGGGAAAAGTGACCTAGTTCACAAAGGAAGGGGCTGCGCTCGCTTCGCCTCGCTTCGTCGCTTTGTCGGGGACATAGAAACTTGGCCACATGCCCCCCCCCCATTTTCACCATTCTTCCCCCTCTTTGTGTGCCATCTCTGCCAATGCGCCAGTTGGGCGAGGGTTTCGTTTGGGTTACAGTAGAATGTTGACCATTTTACATTTTACTACTTTTTGTTTTCAACGCACATTTTCTAGGTAAAGATGTCCTTCCTAAAATGATTTATTTTTAAGACTTATTTGTAAAATAATTAATATATATGAGCATTCAAATACCTGTTTGGACACACATAAAATAAGTTAACTATGTTTTTCAGTTGCGTTATGAAATAAATTTTATATGCATATCCCATATACTCGTATGTTATATTATTTACAAGAGCCTGGTGACCTGGTGGTCTAGGGGTAAGGTGTCGGACCTCTGTGCTGGGGGACCGGGGTTCAGTCCTCGGTCTCGGCATGGATTTATCTGATTACCAAACCATTCCTTCACCTCTGACAAAGCGTGTAAATCATAACTTGTGAATGTGGGAAATTTCAAGCCTCCACCGTGGTTCGGATTCCACGTTAAACAGTAGGTCCTCCATTTGTCTCACAATCGCACATTACACATTAGCGTAAGTGCGTATAATCCGAACTGGTAGTAATACGCGGTGCTAATAATAATTAATAATAATAATACAAGAGCCTAATTACAATTTGGTTTGCATATTTAGTTGACATGAAACGTTATTTCCTAAGAGGAAACTATTTTAATAATGTAACCCTAAAGTTTTAACTTTTTTGACTGAAAACACACCCAGATTATGCTGTTAATGGGCTAGGAATAAGGACGTTTGAGTTAAAAGGAAGTGTACCCGCGTTTGCTTGGAGAAAGTGGGAAGGTATTTTGGGAAAACCACCCTCGGTAAGCCTGATATAGAACAAAACACGATCTCTCCGTGATCGACAATCCAGTCTATTGTGAGAATAGCGCCTTAGACAACGTGGCTACCAAATCTGGTCCTAATAGTAGCTAAATTTGTTTACTAAGAGAAGTTCGAAGTAATTTATCCAATTAACGACTAGAGAGAATACTACCCAAAAAATTTAAATCTTAGTAAGCCATCAATTGTAACAAGTTTATTTAAAACAAAACGTTATTGTATAGTTTTAAATGTCAAATAGATTATTTTATAATAGTATTTTAGTGCCACATCTATATTAATACACTGAAGAGTTTGTTTTTTGCTATGATTATTGTGCAATATCCACTGCACGCAGAGGTATGCCGTTTTAAAAACTAGTAGCTCCTGTGCACCTAAAATCCGGAATTTTAAAATTTGATTAGTTTTTTTATTTTTTTTATTTTAAAACCAACTAAAAACATTTATCTTGGGGAACACCGTGTACTTTATCTATTTATTAATAGAATTATGAAATTTATCTCTGTAGTAGCCATCGGGTAACGTTAACTTGATAGATTTTACACAATCTTGCAACTGTTAAATATTTACACACGTGCCAACTTGTGGTTTTATTTACCTTACGATAGACTCATATGAAATTGAAAAATAAATCACTCACATCCATGGTCTAATGATTTAAAACATACCTACCACTATATATTTTATTGCTAGTGATGGGGAGGTTGGGATTCGAATCCCGGTAAAGTGTACAGCGGGTTTTTTCCCTAAAAGGTTTTCCCATTTCCTCCAAATTAAGCCTTCCTATTCCCTAGTGCAATGGCCTAATTAATACATATTAGTACAACCCAAGAGGTTAGTAAGACCTGATACTGAAATAAACTGAACATATCTAATACGGGAAAACAACACGTTTAAAAACATGTTATCTAAATAAAGTATGAAATAATTAAAAATAGTTTTTAAAATCCTTAAAACAAAATTTAAGTTATACTAGAACTAAGAAATAAAAACAATGGTCATTCGGGTTGTATGTATGTATAAATAAAAAAAATTAAATTAAAAGAGCTATTCACATAACCCCATTACGCTTAAGGACTTAACTATAGGTTTCACCCACTTCAGTGGTCATGCGGTCCAAAGCGTCACACTCGCAGTAGGCTAGATTACCAATGACGGGGAGATCAAATTTCGAATTTTGATCGAGTGTACTAAGGGTAATTTTTCCAAAATTATTTTTCACTATACCTTCATGCAAATGCGAGTACACTTCCTATTAATATAACCTTCCCAATCCCTAAAACCTCTAACTTGATTAGTACATAAATGTATAACCCGAACAGGTAGTAAAATGCGGTGTTAAAAATACTATTCACACTAAATATATTTTTCAAATCTATCTATCTGTGTTTATTGATTTTAATCACTATACTTCACTATATCGACTTACTGCCTCAATTTACTAAATAATTTTTTTTTTTGTTTGCTATACCTTTATAGCTCTTATGATTATTCGTCATAATTTTAATAAACGAGTTGACCTATGTGACATAGGGGGAAAGTTCTCGCCTCAGGATCCTATGTCTGTGGGCTAAAACCCATCTGAGGTCGATAGATTTTTATTGAGCGTTAAAGATCCGTAGCACAACTTCCTTTGGAGGAGAAGTAAAGCTGTCTGTCTCATGTTGATTGTGGCATGTTAAAGAACCATGGAAGGTATGTGAAAATACCTTTTTAAGCACAATTGTTAGGTCTTTTCACTCTCATAAAAATTCTAGTCTAATGATATAATTCGACTCAGAAAAATTTCCTTAAATACCTTAATACAAATTGAATAATGGGAATCTATGCATTATTTTACCATGATAATGATTTTTCAAGTGTTGGTACTAACATTTATTTTCTGTTTGTTGCAGAGCTAAACACACACACACTTTCCCGATGACCCGGAGATAAGACCAACTTCGTCGGTAGTGGAATTGGTGAGTACCTTGACCTTTGATTTAGGGAGGAATGGAGGGTGTTCGTAGTAAAACTACATTTGTTTCATGCCTGACAATACATTTTAATAGAATGAACATAAAGTGTCAAGACTCTGATCAAAATTTAAAGATACATTCCTTATCAATTGTGTTACACTTATGCTAAAGCGTGTTTTCACAATAGGTACTATACTTCCATGGAACTAACCCGTTTGTGCCAGGTTACTTGTTTTTCCATAGTGCTTAGTGAAACCGAAAAGTAGGCTCTACATTTTTTTTTTGTTGCTTCAAGCTATGGCTGGGTGAATGGGGTTGGTGTTTCCACAACGTGGTTTTTAATTGTTTCTCCAGGTGAATTTTCTTAAATATCCTCATAAATATTTCCTTAGATTAGTCCCTAGTAGCTCCTGTATTAAACGCTCAATTAAAATAGGTAAACTTTAATTAAATTTATTCATTGCTGGTTCGTTTATTCGTGATCAGAGTAATAATCTAGATTGTTCAGACAAGATAATATTTTGAAAACAATTCACGTATTTAACACATTGGCACGTGAAATATGTTTATAATATTATACCACTGATTTCAAAGTAGGTCACTATATTTATAATCTTAAAATGAATTTTATTTTATATTGACAAGGTATATTTAGTCTTATTTTCAGTAATTTGTATCTTAGGACCAGCTTATATTCAATTTAATTTCTTAGAAGGAGAAAGGCTGATGACGCCAAATTTGAACTATGTTAATCGGCATTCTCCCGGAAATGAACTGTTTACCATTGATGGAAAATACCTTCCCCCAATACACCCAGCTAGAATTAATATCCCATGGTCAGACATAGTGACACAATTTTATCTGTAGTTCCATTTCTAACTCGAACAAACTGTCACAGGGAACTATGTAGTTCAATATTTGGCATTGGTTTATTAAAAGTCTATAGAAACAATATGCGAATGCAATTTTTATGGTCGAGCAACAAATCTTAAAGTAAGTTATATGGTGTTTTACATTCACATAAGTGCATGAAACTATTGCAAAGGGGATATATTAATACACATACATATATATATATATAATTCATTTATTTATGTATGTATAATTTTACAGATAGTTGTCACTCCATTTACTAGTGAAATACTAGTGCTTTGAAGACAATACATTAAAATTAATTATAGCCTTAAATTTCACACACCTATACCATTTTTCTTGAATAACAAACTTATTTTAAGGGCTAGGATCTTAACAAAAGATTACGTTCCACAAGTCAAAATGTGCGATCCGAGAGTATTTTCATTTAGAGACTCGCCACAGTTAATTTGAGCTCTTCTTGAAACATGCACATATTTTACTTTGACTTTGTCTCTGTATACTTACATGTGAGAAAGATAAACTAAAATAAAATCTCATTCAAATATAAGAACTTAACGTTTATTGCGTGCAGCTTCTTTCCATGTCGTGGAATGTGTGTTGTAAGGTTCATGCCTCTCTAAAAAGGCATATTTTGTGATTTAATGTTATAAATCATTTGTTGAATTTCAAAATTCTGTTCTGGTTGGTATATTTTATAGCCTTGAACATAAACTTAAAATATATTTTAACCCATAAAGCTGTGATTGCTTAATTTTTTTAGGAAATTAATTATGTTAATGACATAGTCTAGTGTAGATTTTTTTCCTACATGTTAGGTTAGTAGAAAATATTCTTGTCTCTCACACTCCACACCCACGTAAGAGACGATAGTTGTATCCGTGCTATAAACAGTCGTCTGTCTATACATTGTACTTTCAAGACTTTAGAATGGAGCAATAAAGTAGATTCATCAGAGAAGAGCAAATAACGAATAATCTACCTAAATAACTACAATTATCGTGACTTCATTATAATTGAAGACTTAAGAAGACCTTCCAAATCCTCTAATTCAATACATTGCTATCTCATTGTCAAAATAGGAAATTGTTTTTATGTGAAGATTTCATCACACATTTAGCTCATGGCATTTGTCATAGATGGTTGTGAGAGCACTGAAACGCATTGTAGAGGCGTAGAAATCCCGTCATATTTAAGACGTTGTTTAATTATTTTAGTTACAGTTTTTAACAAAATGTTGGCAGAAGTCATATGAAGGTTTCTGACCAGATAAAAAGCTTGGATTTAGATTTTTTTTTTTTTTCAAAATAAATTTAATGACACCTAAAAGCAAAAATTTGTACTGCTGAGATTAAAACAAAAAGGCTGAGACCTAGATTTAGCCTATTTATGTCAAATAAAATCATGTTTTAATAGGCTCACCAAAAGAAAAATTTAACATAATGTGGGATTGTTTTATGGGGATTTACGTTAGTTATCATACATTTGTGTTTAACAGTTTAAAATTTAAGAAATCAATTTTTTTAACTGGTTATAACTTTCGCCTACATTTTGGTGAAAACGATCAAGATCAAACTACCACATAAATAATGTGAGATTTCTAAAAGTCGGCATCGCTTCTCGGTGCTTTACCACCTACCTTTCTTCTTTGTAAAAGAATATTATGGTATTTACTACTTACCAAAGGATGCGTTTAGACCCGAGGTATTCTCCATCTTAGCCAGTTACGTGGAAACAAAGTAATAATAATAATATCGTCTTTACTTGGGCGAAGTTAAGGCCAGTGCCTTTACTTACACTTAACCCCTCATCTGAGTTGAAGTGAAGTTGATATAGTAGGTCTACAGCTCTGTCGCTCCAAAGTTTATGATTAACTGATTAACTGCCCAGAAAAATTGTTTCTTCTTTATTAAGAACCGTCAAGGTACAGAGACCCTGGGACAAGCCCAGAACTTTCCATAGTAGAGACCCGTTGCATAGTATTAGTTGACTAATGTAATTATACTAATTTGGCTGCGTGCGCACAGCTTGCGCCGTTTAAACAGACAAGCAAGCTACTAACAAACAAGTCCACTTGCAAGTGAAAATGTTGGTCACCTTCAAACTTTACTAATGCAAGTAGACAATTAAAAATGGTGACAACTAAAACATTGGTTGTGTGTGGGACACTTATTTATGGATTGTTATGAAAATGGGTTTTTGTGGAATTTTAAGCACCGGATTTATAAAGATAAGAATGCCAATGATATTGCACTAGATAATATTGTAAAGTGACATCAAGCGTACATATTCTCAAGAAGTGTCCAAAATAAAATGTTACGTAAATATTGCAAATGTGCCTTGTGAGATATATTATTTAATATCGGTAAATAAATGTTATCAATAATTTTATCAAACCATTATTTCCTACCAATCAACGTGGCATGTGTTTTTTTTTTACATACAATCGCCAAATATAATACAACATTGTAGTACCGTAATTAGTTTAGGCAACATAACATTCGTGTTATCGGTAAGTAAGGTATGAATGGCCGGTGGTTTTCACGCGAAATCCCCGACACGCTTTCCAATCTCCGTATTTGACACTTTAACCAATTTTTATAAGTTTTAATCAATAGTGTTCAGCCCATACACTTCAAACACTTTGTAGTAACGCTTTGGAAACTTGAGTAGATAATAAACATAATATTATTGTCTCATAGCAAACCAGATAGTTGACATTAAAACAAATCAACTAATGAATTGACTAATTTTAAGAAATATTTTAGGTCTAGCTAGCTAGCATTCAACAAGGTATTTTGTTATTAGTATACAAAAATTTAAAACGGGGTTGAAAAAACCTAGGTTAGGCCTATTAAAAAAAAGGCAAACAGAGTTAGGTTGTATTGGGATTTATTGAACTTATTTTAGTTTAATTTTATTTATCATGTATGCTAAGTGTGTTAAAAAATCAAGCAAAATAATATAATAACTATTTGGGATCAACTTAAATATATTTTAATCTACTAAGGAATTAAGAAATATGAGACATACTAATCACTAACTTTATTATGTTGTCTATATAAAACTTTTTTTTAAATTAAAATTATGATAAATTGCGTTTAATGAAAAATTGTAATTTATTTGGCCGCCCATTCTTATTCTAAATTCACCCATCTTAGTTCCTAACACATAAGCGTAATTAGTATATGCGTATAAATAACCAGAACAAAAAATGAGACTCGGTGATAAAAAAAAATGGCTCCAATAGAGAGACCAGTTAGCACCACTTCACTTTCAGCCATGTTTTTAGAAGCGATATTAATACAAGTGAAAAATGCGTGTAAACACAACTAGCATGTTAGTAAACTAATACTAGTAGACTTGCATTAGTCCACTAAAATCGTGTCAACGGGCCTTTAGTCTAAATCGGGTCAGATCCAAATTTTATACCTTACCCCACGAACAGTATGAATTCCTGTCGACTACTCGTGCGTCTATTTTTGTAATTGTGACCTTTGGTAACTAGTTAGTTAGTTTTTAGTCAAATTGATGAGTTTATTACTTAAGTCACGTTTCTTTTATATATGGGCACACCAAACAACAAACAAATGAATAAGTATATTTATATCACAAACAAACCCTACACACCTCAATTTGATTTTTAACTCTCCTAGGAATATAGAATTTGCTGATCCACGAATAAAGTAAATATGAGATATAAAAAAAAATTCTCAGCATAGAGAAACAATAGTAATTTTCTTCATACGCGTTTCTTAAATGAAGGTATAATTACAATCAATAATAATTAATTTGTGGACCGGCATCAACGAACCAAAAGCTCGATGACAGTCCTTGGACCATTAGTTGGAAAACAATTCGTGTGGACGTTGATACCAACATTTCGCTGTGCAGATGTATATCTGTATATAAAGAGACCCAAGAATCTAGTGTCAGTGAGATTGATAGTAGTGACTGCAGTTATAGAAGATAAAATAATACGAAGAAAGGAGACTTTAAAAGGAAAGTAGGACACATTTGTGGGGCCCCCCGCCCACTAGGCCAAACGAATAGTCTTATAGTTGTTAAAAATTTATTTTCAAAGAAGAAACTAATAAGTAGTCAACTTGAAAAAGAGTGTTAATCTCGTATTATTTGAATAAACCACACATTTGTTTAAACTTATTATTATGAAACAGGCCCCACCATCCCAAGTTAGTTTAGCGTGCTAACGCCCATTCCACTATGCTGGTGCTGTCAATCTAGTGGTTTAGAAGGTGTAATGTGGGTGTTCTAGTCATACAAAGCTCAAACACGGATAATTATGGTTTATTACATCGGTGGTGAATGTGTTTGGTGTAAATGTCATGGAATGCTAATCTATGTCGCTATTGGCGTCATTAGTGAGTAGCTGTTTGCTTGTTTCTCATCTAGGAGTGTTAGTCGAGTGCCCGGCTCGTCCATTGGGTGAACCTAGCTGGTCGTCTAAGGCGCAAAGCTCCTAGGGGCACATTCCAGCAAGTTTTTTAATGCTTAAAAAATCATTAATTAAATTTAAATGCAATTTTTTTTTCTGAATAGATTAGTAACATATAAATATCTTATTTAATTTTAAGCTTATATTTCTTAGTAAGATTGATTGACAAGATAATGTTATAGTTTTATGACATTTAGAGTCGGTTTGTCAGCAAATCACTTCAAAATTTAATCAAAAAATGTAGGAAAATATTAATAGAAAAGGCAGAAAATAAGAGAGAATAGTTTTGCAAACATTGATTAATCAGTAAAGGTGGGGGAAGGGAAGTAATCTCTAATTATGTTTAACTTATTTTTCCCTTTATCTTTTTACTGTCTGGTATTTTGACACCCTATTACTATTATTTTACCTCGAGCAGGGGTTGTTGTATATTTATATTATAAAAAATTTAAGGGTGCAAATTTTATCTACAATCTAGTACAATTTATTTGAAGTAATAATTAGAACCACTCTAGTTTTATTAATTACCAGCCACTCCACACTCAGAAACACATTCCCTTTTGAAGTATATCTCTTTATTAATTTTTAAACCAACCCTCTTTTCATCTTCGTATTGTCACTATTTTAACTGTAATATATTTGCTATGAAGTGTGATATCCACGATATTTATTTTTACATCAATAATTAATTGAGATTTGTCGACATTAAGGTGAAAAACTTGACCCAAATATATATTTTGATAAAGGTTGGCCAATATAATTTGGATATATTTCATTGGGCTCTTATTTGATTAACAATTTTATATTATTATTATTATTATTATTATCTAGCACCACGTATTACTACCCGTTCTGGTTATACGCTTTAAGTGCTAATTACGCTAATTGATTGGGAATTGGGAAGTATGAATCAAAGGAAGTGAACCCGCATTTGCGTAGAGGGAGAGTGGAAAACCATTTAGGAAAAACCACCCCCAGTTTACCCGACCGAGATTCGAACCTCGATCTCCCCGTCTTCGGTGGTCGGGCTCAACACGACTAGCGCGTTAGCCAACTACGCCACCGAGGCGGGTGACTAATAAATTATTTTAAAAGCTTCTGACTAATTAGAGAGCATAGAAAAAGGAAGGTAAAAACTAATGTGATAAAGGGTGAGAGAAAAAGGAAGGTAAATATAATAATTTATAGAATTCTCATCTCAGAATTATTTCAGCCTTATGTTCTCATTTTTTACTACCAGGATGTAGCTCAACAAAGTAACAATTGGATGGTCTAGTAGTTTACTGCCCTGGAATAAACTTTGTGAAAGAACTGACTTTAAAAAAGGCTCACCTCATCTACTGGGTAGTTTTTAAAGGGAAAGTGTCGCCCTTGACACGATTCTTTTGAGAAGAGAAACTGTAAAGGGCAGAATTGCTATGGGTTTTTGTTCTTTAGGGCTAAGGGGGTAGCATTTTGCCACACAACTCAGGGCAAAATGGACACTCGCTGTGTCTAAGGCAGCTCTATACTAAATACAAGACGACACCTACCTAGACCACATTGAATGGGGTAGATTCATATGCGAAACTTCCCATTCCATTCGAGTTTAGGTAGCTGTCGTCTTGTGTTACGTACCGAACCGCACTTGAGACGTACTCGGTTGACTATGAAACTAGCCCTAGTCTACCATTACTGCGGTGAATGGATCAACTCGAATCGCATTTTCGTGGTCAAAAGAACGGAGGGGAGTTAATCAGTCTGACAAGGGGAGGCCACGACGTTCGGATCACGGATTATCTTCAAACTTTGTACACTTATAGTAGTCCATTAGGACAACATAATGAGCAAGTAGTAAGGCGTACTACTTAGGCGTTTTCGAGAAAATCGCAAGAGAAGTTTTAACGCGTCGAATATGTACCGGTGCGTTGCGACTATAAGCACGAGATGGTGGCGGTAGAGTGGTTAGCGTTCAAGCTCTGTAATCACTGGTTCGCTGGATCGAGTCCCGCTCATCTTCATTTTTTTCAAGACTGGTCATATTCTTTCATATATATATTACAATTCAAAGGTAATATAACGAATAAATACGTGTATTTGCATGAACTTTAATGGAATTTCCAATGTTATTTGGCTATTTATTAATTTTTATTATTATAAAAAATATTATATTTATAGCTATCGACAAGTAAACAACCAAACGCATATAGTTTTCCTGAAAATGTATGCCTCGTACCTGAAATCGGGTAAGTTACCCGGAACTGTTTTTAGACCTACAGAGACAGGTTTGAAAGGATAAGGGGAGGGCCAAGCATGGGAAGCCCAAGTCAAACATCGATAAATAAAGGTGCGAATAACTTGATTCAATAATACAATGAGTTACAATATGTCAATATGTCGTTTACTTGTCGATAGCTATAAATATAATATTTTTTATAATAATAAAAATTAATAAATAGCCAAATAACATTGGAAATTCCATTAAAGTTCATGCAAATACACGTATTTATTCGTTATATTACCTTTGAATTGTAATATATATATGAAAGAATATGACCAGTCTTGAAAAAAATGAAGATGAGCGGGACTCGATCCAGCGAACCAGTGATTACAGAGCTTGAACGCTAACCACTCTACCGCCACCATCTCGTGCTTATAGTCGCAACGCACCGGTACATATTCGACGCGTCAAACTTCTCTTGCGATTTTCTCGAAAACGCCTAAGTAGTACGCCTTACTACTTGCTCATTATGTTGTCCTAATGGACTACTATAAGTGTACAAAGTTTGAAGATAATCCGTGATCCGAACGTCGTGGCCTCCCCTTGTGAGTAGTTTTTCCACAGTCTAACAGGATGTATGTGGGACAGGCAAACCCATTTGTTTTTTTTATCCCAAACGATTAAAGGCAATGGTTATTCATAATATGTTAAATCAAAAATAGCTTCTTTTAATAAATGTACTAAACTAATATATTAAAGGTACAGGGGGAATAAAGGGGGAGTCCAATTTTAACTCAAATCAAGTGCTGCCATCTATTGGACAGTTATGAGACCTTTCTAATACACTTTATATTATGGTTAAGAGTTCTTTATTTTGAAAGTATTTGCTAAGGTCCTTATGAGGTTTGAGATATAAAAATGGTTGCCCTGAAAAGTGTGTTTAATGTGACTTTCTCCCTCTTACACTCCATACGTCATGGTACTCACCTTAATTGCTAAGCGTTTGCAAAAAAAGTTTCTCTGAATAAAATTATTCATGTATGATTTTTATATATATATATATATGATTCATACTCTTTCATTGGGGAACTAACTTCTAAAGGCCCCTAGCTCTACATGACACAGGGCCCCCGAAGGTGTTAATCCGGACTTGTGTCAGGATCCAAACAAGTGACTTCTTGTGATAATACACCACGTGCGTTTAGAAAGAAGGGGTGAATGGAAAGGGGCTTCTCGAACAATATTAAATTATTTCAAGTATATTTTTCCCGTGTGTTCATTGCAAGCTGCATTGCTATTTTAAATATATCAAAATAATATTTTCATCTTTCGTACATGTTTACAAATATGTAAATTGTGTATATTAAAGTTCAAGTAGTATGTTTGTAATAAAAATCTATTTTGTGGTATTTTTTTAGCAGAAATATAACTATCAGCATCGCGTCTTACTAACCGTTCGGGTTATATGCACTTAGACTAATGTGTAATGGTAGGGTGATTGTGAGATGAAATGGAAGACCTACAGTTTAACGTGGAATCCAAACCATGGTGGAGGCCTGGTATCTCACACATTCACAAGTTGTGATTAATACACGTCTTGTCAGAGGTGAAGGAAGGGTTTGGTAATCAGATAAATCTGTGCCGGGACCGAGGATTGAACCCCGGATCCCAGAACGTAAGTCCAACATCCTACCCCTAGACCACCAGTTCACCTTGAGCAGAACTCTTTATAAATGTATGAAACTAGTTATTTACTATTGTCAACTCATGGGTAGTATTTAAGGTCACTGCTTAATTCAAGGGAAACATCCTTAAACTTTATCATGAGAATGGCATTGCCTAAGCTTATAAATGACTAAAACAATCCTCAAATATCACAACATTTCCTTTAGTGACTGTTAAAAACATACTTTAATTGTTTGAATAAGGCTAGATCTATGTTTTCTAATTATTTATTTTGATTTTACAACCGAGATATTTCACATGGAAACGTCGTTGAATACAAGGCAGTTTAAATTTTCACGACTTTGTTTCCCTCGACCCCTCAGAGAGAAGTATTAACATTTTATTATTTTTAAATAAAACGAGATTTTTAAATGTTGACGTTTCATGACTGAAACTAAAAAAGTTGTTTTCGTGATGCTTTTTTTGTCTGTGTGTCTGAATCTCTGTCTAGAGCTGAAACTAATTTACCAATTAGGGTAAAAATGGGGTATTTAAGGGTTTTCGTAAGGTTCCTCGAGTAGTTTTTGGAATTAAATATCCAACCCTAGGGTAGTTTACTGAAGGATTTTTAAAGACAAATAATCAATTTTATAAAAATCCGTTATAATAAAATATTAAATTTTGTATCTATGCACTGATTAATATTACAAACAAAATGGAAATTCTCATTTTCCCATGAAAATGGCTTTAAGGGTACCTCGCATAAACTGAAGTTAACAATTGGTAACATATCAACGCAACTATTCCAGATAAGAAATAACTCATGGTTGTAGGTTGTTGTACTATTAACAATGTAAAAAATCCACATCGGTGGCCACGTGGTCTAACGTTACTCTCGTGTTGCACTAGGCTGCCGAAGACTGAGATCGGGTTGCAATCCCAGTCGGGTGAACTGAGGATGACTTTTCGTAAATGGTTTTACGCTTCCTTCACGCAAATGCGGGTGCACTTCTATAAATATAACCTTAATTATCCCTAATACATTGGTGTAATCAGTACATATGGCCTAGGCGTATAAGCCGAACGAGTATTAGCCTAAGACGCCGTGCTAAAAAAAACTTTTATGTGAAATATTATATTACAATACAGCCACATGGGTGACTCACTCACTGACATTGTTTACCCACTTCCAGATTAGCTAGAATCTTGAAATTTGGCATACTTATAGCTTCTAGCCTGTAACCGACAAGAACATTCTAAAAAGCTAAAAAATGTAATTTTTAGCCTCCGAAAAAAATTCAAAATATTGGAGCAACTTTAAAGCCGGTGCGGACCTTTCTTTGGAGGTTTCTTGTGGCTAAATGTTAAGACCTATCAAAAAACGGCTTTGGAATTACATTAGTTAACATCTATTTGCAAAGAAAGCTCGTGAGTATTTTTCATAAAACCAACAGTTTCTGAGCTATAGGCAATGTTATGTATATTATTTAGTTTTACAAATCTTACGATCTTTCAGTATTTTTGCTGTTTTTAAGGCAAAACTTTGTATCTGCAAAATCAAGTATTTATCTGATACAGATATAGTTTAATTTTCTTCACGTGGTGATATCAACAATAATTATTGAATATCCGCCAAGGATGTCCTAGAACTCAAACTTTTTCTATTAATTTTAAAAGTTTCTTTTAAAATGCTAACTAATATGCCCACGACCGATATTCATTAATGGTTGGAGACTACCATCTGAAGAAAACTAAACTCTAGGTTTATAATGGAGAAATATTTGATTTATTTTGTCTACTGACCTTTCATCGCGTCCTCTTCCATCGCACCTTACTGTCAACATAAAGGATTAGATGTCAATATATTAAGAAGAAATACAATTATTATTCCTATAGCTAAGTCAATCCCTTGATACTGAAATAAATCTAAGACTCTTAATGATAATCTATGTGTATAAATATGATTTGTATTATTTTATCAAAAATATTTAATGTAAGAGGCATTAGCTAAACATTTTGTTCTCGTTAGTTATTTTTATTTAAAACACAACAAAAAACATGTAAGATTGTCTATATAGTCTAGTGGCCAGATCTCCTGGATTTTATTTTTCTGTGAAGCGGTGGGTCTGGAACGGGCTACAACTCGATGAGCCACTTGAATAAATACAGTAAGTAGCAGCTCCAGTCTAGAAAACTAAGATTACGGTGGAAAATTCGTTGTGATGACCACATAGCACCCTCTATTTGCATATGTTGGCACTTTTATCTCTAACAGTGGTGGCCACTCGGTCCGTATAATTTGATTAGGGGGCTTACGCCATGAAGTGTTTTTTTTGTATGATATTGATATTCAACTTAATAAGTGTATTGCTTTTGATATTTTTATATACAATTTTACTACTCCCAAGACCGAATGGCTTTAGTGATACGTTGTAGTTTATGTATTATTATCGTCATATTCGCAACCTAAATCATGAATAGAGGTTACACTAATGGCATTTGACTCTGACACGAGAGGTTAAAACTTGTACAGCCCCAAAACTTTATTTGTTTGATAAATACTATACATAATCATGTATATATATATTATATATGTTCAAATTTATTTTATTAATGGCGGCTGGGGTTCAATCCTTGGTCCCGGCACATATTTATCTGATTACCAAACCCTTCCTTCACCTCTGACAAGGCATCTTGTGAATGTGGGGAATGCCAGGCCTCCCCCGTGGTTCGGATTCCACGTTAAACTGTAGGTCCTCCATTTCATCTCACAATCACCCTACCATTACACATTAGCGTAAGTGCGTATAAGGGTTCGGCCAGACTGACAAGCGAGCGAGCGAGCGAGCGACTGTGTGGCCACACTGGCGAGCGAGCGAGCGAGCGAGCGCGTAATTAGCAGACCCTGGTTCATTAGAGAAGATGTATCTGTCAAAGACACTTGGTACATCTCTGCTCCTCGAAAATTCTTACAACAATTTTTTTTAATGTACTGAAGTGTTTTAAAATCAGATTAGCCGCACCAGTGGCGGAATGGTACATTGCACTCCATAGCTTTTGACTGGGAGATAAAGGTTCGAAGGCTCAGTGAACTGAAGGTGATTCTTAAAACTTATTTATTGTTGTGGTTTTTTCATACTCTCCAAACTAATGGTGATTATTATTTGTAAAGGCCTACTTTGATTATAATATTGAAGTATTGTAACATATCGGGCTTACATATATTTATGGTCTTACCAATTAAATTAGGCCATTAATAGCAAGTGTGTTAAATCTATCACTGATAGAAAAAAGTCAAATATCATGTCAAAATGAGAAGTTTCCCAGCACTCAATGAACCAACATACAATAATATTGCCTAGCGCCTGTAAACTAGACTGTACCGGCTCGAGCGCGCGTGCTTGAAAAATAGAAACAGTTCTATCTTTCAAGCGCGCGCGCTCAGTCGCTCGCTCGCTCCAGTGTGGCCACCTCCCATTACAACCAATGTGTTCTATTTTATATTTTAGTCGCTCGCGCGCTCAGTCTGGCCGCCCCCTAACCCGAACGGTTAGTAAGACGCGGTGATAATAATAATAATAATATTTTATTAATCGCCACGGTAACATTTAGTATGTTTTGTTAGAGTGATAAATTCATAAATATGTTTTTAATAACCTTAAGCTTTATTGATTAGTGGCTAGCCGAAAATATGAAAATGTATTATGTGTATATGAGACTAAAACAGTATTACACTATAAATTGGAAAAAAAACCTTCTATTACCACGCCACTAAAATATCCATAGCTATGTATGTAAATCCATAATATGCTCCGCCCACCATGACCAATAACAGAGGTCGTAGAAATGCTGGGGGCTTTAGGGGAATGGACCCTCAGCTTTCTACGCCTTTGCCAATAACCGCAATATGTGGTGGTCCAACACTGTCAATATGTTTTGCTTGAAATATCTTTCCCTTTCTTTGTTCTGGCAGGAATATTTTTTGTTAAAGTCTTCTTTCCAACACCGCAACACGGAAATAGATTATTTTCCAAATATTTATTTTTTAATAGTGTTACCACACGTGGCAATTGTTAACTAGGTGCTATAATATAAGGAAAGGGAATCGCCTTGTCATTCATTGGCTTTCTGGGGATTAATGTAAAACTTTCCCTTCGCTTTTTAAAGATCTTAAGACTAGATTTAGACTTTGATATTCAAAAGGTGTACCACTATGTACATTAAACGTGCCCTTAAAATTTGTTATTGAAAAAAGTTCATAAGCAATGGTTTTGAAATATTGTATACTAGGTCATTGCCAAATTAATTTTAAATTAATACGGCCTTGTTTACTATTAAACACATAGTTACAACAAGATCTATAACAAGTAACAAATCACATTAGCAGGGATCCACATATAAGTCAAACTCTTGAGGAGAAATAGCATAGCTAACGCGCTAAATTCGTGTTGAGCTAGACGGCCAAGGTCGGGAAGATAGAGGTTCGAATCTCTCAGGTAAACTGGGAGTGATTTTTCCTAATTGGTTTTCCACTATCCTTCCACGCTATTGCGAGTTAACTTAATCTATATTGAACCTTCCCAATTCCTAACCCATTAGTGTAATTAATACTTAAGCCTACAACCCTAACGGTTAGTAAGACGCAGTTCTAATTATTATTATTAATAGACACATTACATCACATAGCAATGAACTGTTAGGTACTAAGTAGCAAAAAGACAATGATCATGGTCACATTACCTATGAAACAGTGTTACCTCAGAACAAAAAATCGGAACATGAATAAACTTATTCAATGTACAGATATACTTCTATCATAAATGTCCGGCTCCCATTAAATGAATTAAAGGAATTATATAACAGAAGCCACCATTTTTATGAGTGACTACTTTATGGTTTTAAGGTTCTCAACACAACATAGCAACTTTATACAACATTATACCAGACAGACCCCATTTCTGAAATTAGCTGGTTCGTGACTGCTTCCTTTGATTAGATTATAATTTATTTGAATACCCTTGCACACATTCTATAATGTAGATGCTTTATAAAATCGATATTATTTTATAAATTATTTTTGATGGATCGTCACAGATAGATCATATTTATTTTATCACACCTATTCATTATGCAATTATGATGTATTATTTGAATATCAGCAAAAATAAAAACTTCGCCTATATTATTTAATACTTAGAATATAAACTAGTACCTATCGCTAATTTTCATTAAATGTTTTAAAATAAAAAGGTAGTAAATATCTTTATTATGACAAAAAATATAAAACAAATTTTCTCTATTAGTACTTTTTTTAACATTTATTTATTAGCAAGGTTCGCCACCATAGATATAAAAATTTACGAGCTTATTATGAATTACTACTAAATTGATTCGAAATAGTGATATTATGTAAAACACAATGTCAATTAAAACTATTGAGGTATAAAATAGACAGCAATTCTCATTAGGAGTTAAATAGTTTGATCGCTATTGAACTGCATATAAATTAAGTTTATATTATAGGCCTACTTTTCCATATGAGAGATTAACAAGATGCATCTAATAAGCTTGTATTGCTGAACTGAATTTCAGCATCATAAATTAGTTACGGTTGCTTAACAATGATCAATAAAAGCAAAAATAAAAGTACTTTTATAACTAGTGATTTGTTAAAATAGTACAATAGAATGTTTGTATACTTTAAGTAGCACATATTAAAGAAGGATTAAAACTGAAGCATAAGAAGTCTGTCCAGAAAAATAAAAGTTAAAATATTTTCCTTCGCATGTTTGTTAATTACAACCAGCATAAAAAAGTTAGTAAATATTTTATTTTTCCATAAGTGGTATTTAACATGAATTTTTGTTAACTGAATATTTTAGAAAACATCTTAAAACTAGGTTAATCCTACTCCAGACACAACGCCCCGTCTCATGAACATTAATTCAGCGTGGTGACTACATTTTATTGATGGCTAATATATTATGAAATAGAACATTAGAATGATTGTCTAAATATATATTTAAAATAGCTTAATATGAAATACTTATTTTATATCAAAAATAATTGTAAGGTTGTAAAAACATGCATATAATTCTGTCAGCCACTAAATTGCTAGCTTTGGCCTAAACCCAACTTTGACACACGAGTGATCGTCATTTAAACTCATAAGCAAGGCAAACAAAAGCACCGGTTATCTTAAATCGACGATTGTTTAGTTTGTTTTGTTACGATGGCAATTACTATCCCCAACAACCGCATCGATGGTCGCAAGCTCTAACTCGGCACCCTAAGTGTTAAACTGGCTTGCCTGTGATGGGAAGATACGGGTTCGAATCCTGTTCAGGTGATTTTAAATAGATAGTTTTTCATTCTATCTCCACGCAAATGTGGATAAACTTCCTATAAATTCAACCTTCACCATTCACACATTAACATAATCTGCTCATAGACGTGTAACTCGGGCTTGGTGAAAAAAAACCATGTCCTATCAGAGGAAAAGATAAATGGTCCGGTGCGCCGCACAAACTTTTTCTCGCTTTTATCTTAAAATAGACATTTACTTAAAACTCGTAAGGTTTATGAAAACTAAATAATAGGTCTATACATTGTTGTAGAAACAGTACACCAAATATCATAAATGAAATAATATACATTGTTACTTAACTTACTTCCTCTATGGCATTAGGAACTAGGAACACTGTTACAGAAAAATTGAGAAAATAGAAACATCTTTGTTCAACATAGAGCATAAGTATCAACATCATTTTCAAAGACCTAAATTAAAATATATTTGATTATAACTCAAACTATTGGTTTTATAAAAATATATTTCAAAAGAAGATTTTTATCTTTAACATTACTGCTTTACAACGATGATATATTTCGTATCTCAAAATAGTTGTGGAGAAATTATAAAAATTTGAAATTTTACGCCATGCAAAGTGCCCTCAAAATAATTTTCATTTTGTTTATAATAATAAATGTCTGGATATAAAATTTAATCAAAATCGTTCAGGCGAATTTCGAGAAAATAGATTTTTTCTCTTTTTTCCTTTAAGTAAACTGCCCTTAAAATTAGGGTTAGCCATTCAATTTAAAAAAAATTCAAGGGGACCTTATGAACACCCCAGATACCCAGTTTTAGCCCAATCTTTAAAAATGGTTTCAGCTCTAGCCCAAGGTACAGACAGACAAAATGGCGGACAGCATTGCGAAAACAACTTTTTTGGTTTCAGGGTGTCATGAAACATCTGATATTTATCAAAATTTGAGTTCATATATTTTTGGAGATCACAATACTTTTTCTCCAAAGTATTGAGAAAAAGTAAAAATGACTCTCCTGCTCCTATAAAATAACTCGCTCTGATGTGAGTTTTCATTGCAAGTGGATGTAAACTAATGTAATTCCAGAGCAGTTTTTTTTATTGGTTTTATCATTTTGCCACAAGAGACTTCCAAATAAAGGTCCGCACCAACTTTAAAGCTACTCCGCTATTTTGAATTTTATTTTAGGGGTTAAAAGTTTTAAAAAAAATATTTTTTTCTATTTTCCGGTCGGTTACAGGCTAAAAGCTATAAAATTGCCAAATTTCAAGTTTCTAGCTCATCTGTAAATGTGTAAACATAATGACAGCGAGTGAGTCAGCCATGTGGCTTTATAGTAGTATAATACATATACATATGCAGGCGAAGTGGGAGTGATCTGCGCGACATGTATTTTTTTCATTTTTTTAATTAAATATATCCACACTCAGTTCGGTGGGAGCGTGGACTAGACCCCAAGCTGGTCAGGGTTGCCTGTGATGTGTTCAAATCTCGGGCGGCTGTACTGAGGTTGGTTTTGACAATATCTTAAAATTTAATATTGAATATTTTATGAATAGTTGTTTGATGTAGGGCCTACTTCTCGTGTACTATTCCATCCTAACTTCAGTCACTTTTCCTCCCGTACATATCTAAACTAAAGATGGGACACACTTGAAACCTCGATTCCTTGAAACCTACGGTCTTCTAGGGATTCGATATAAAAAAAAATCTCGAATATAAGGCTTTGGGCTTGAAATCGCAATCTTAATAAATTGTTAAAAGTATTTATACATAGTCTAATTGTGTAATTGGGAAAATGAATAAATCCCAAGGATCTCAAAAGATGACAAAATTGTATTAATTTAATTAATCTACTCAAAGTGTTGTATTAGTTTTTTTTATGATGTAACCTTTATGACAAAAAAAATTGTTGTAAATAGTGCCAAGCCTTTACAAATATTATATTCAAATTATATTTTAAACATGATTATTATAATAAAACTGTACAATTTTAAAGATTCAATTGATTCGGATTTGGATTCGAGATTTAAAAGAAAATTTAATATTCTTATTCGAGAAAGTTATAATTCGACCCATTTCTAATTTAAACATAACGTTTCCACCATTGTTAAAGATTGTATCAATTTACCTATGATCTGCATCTTACCACCCGTCCGGGGCATCCACTTGTTTACTAAAATGGTGTAGGAATGTGTAGGGTAGGATTTATAGGATGTGTACCCATATTTGGTGAGGCGAGAGTGTAAAAATAAGTACACCAGGCATGGATTTGAACCTCCAACCTCCACGTCACCACCGCACCAGACAAGACGAGAATGGCCTTGCCCGCGTGATCATAGATGCGTGTTCAAATATTACCGAAGCATAGTTTTAGATGCTGTAATTAAGCTCATTTGTTTTTAGAATAGAACCAAATATTCATTTATTACTAGTACTGATTGCTCACTCTGTACCAAGAGAAAAAAATGGGGCAGTTTTTTTTTAGAACAAAGTCTAAAGAAGGATTAACAATAAGGATCCTGCTTCGGTGGCCGCATGGTCTAACGCACTACTCTCGCAGTAAAATAGACTGCCGAAAATGGGGAGATCAAGGTTTGAATTTCGGTCGGGTGTACTGAATTTTTTTATGTAATGGATTTCCACTCTACCTTTACGCAAATGCGGGTACACCTTCTATAAATATATCCTCCTTAGTCCCTAAAACCATTAGCATAATTAGTTCATAAGCGTATAACCCGGACGGGTAGTAAGACGCAGTGCTAAAAAACATTGGCCCACAGGTATATTTATAAATACCCCTGAAGTGGTGGCGTGAAGTATTTATACTTTTATTATTATTATTAAATTTAATCCTGGGGCCATTTCCGCTACATTATCGATAATTACTACACTATTAAGTCTATTTAGAACATAAAACTTATGCTTTCCACTGACATAAGCAAAAAATGCTTCTAATTTTTTTTTAAGTAACTAGGAAACTATTTTTTAAATAGTTAATTTGTAAATTTATCTTACACGTGCAATATTACAAAGCTAAAAATGTTCAGTATTAACTAAACAATTGTTTATACGTTTGGTTTGGTAATATCTTTATTTAAACAACATTTGGGGATAATATGCTTTCATCAGGACCCGATGTTCGTGGGCTTAAACCTAGCCATGGCCGACGGATTTTTCTTGAGCTATAAATATCCGTAGTACAATTTCCTTTGGCGGGGAAGTAAATTATTATTATTATTATTATTAGCACCGCGTCTTACTACCCGTTCGGGTTATACGCACTTACGCTCATGTGTAATGGTAGGGTGATTGTGAGATGAAATGGAGGACCTACAGTTTAACGTGGAATCCGAACCACGGTGGAGGCCTGGCATTCCTCACATTCACAAGATGTCTTGTCAGAGGTGAAGGAAGGGTTTGGTAATCAGGGGAACTAAAGCTGTCGGTCTCATGTTGATTGTGGCATGTAAAAGAAACCTTAAGGTATGTGAAAATACCTTTCCCGGCAAAATAGGTAGACCCTTTCGCTCTCGCCCATAGAAATTCTCATGGGCTGATATAATCAATTGGCTCAGAAAGTGCATGTTAAATACCTCAGGCAAATGAAAAAAATAAGTTAGGTAAGAGGAAAGTTGAATTAAAGGTTACATACCCGCATTTGCGTGGAAAAAAGAGTTGAAAACCATTAAATTAAAACCACTCTCAGTACACAAGACCAGCACTCGAACCCCAATCTCCCAGTCATTCGCAGTCCAGTCTTTTATGAGAGTGAAGCCACTGAAGTGTGTCTCGATGAACTCGAATGAGGATTTTTATTATTTATTTATTTGAGGTATTAAACGTGAACTTATAACTCAACTGATTATAACAACCTATGACTTATTAACTAGCTAAACTCTAACAAACACTACATACAGAGCCTAAATATTAATTCATCCCTTCGAGAGGTAAAACGCAGCTTTCACTCAAGATAAAAAAATCCAAGCCAGGAGTCAAACCTAGGACCTTTGCCTCAATGGGTGCACACGCTATTGATTGAACTAAAATGTGGGGTGATTAGGATAAATTAAACCTAACTACTACTACCTGACTAAATATTTAAAATGCAGCCCCATTTTCACCAGCAGGGGGAGAGGAGTCTGGCAGGAGAATTTTATGAGCTAGTACAAAAGGCTTTACTATTTTTGCCGGTAACGGTATTTTCACAAACCTTCCTTGGTTCTTTTACATGTGACAATCTACATGGGCCCAACGGCTTTATTTCCCCTACGAAGGAAGTTGTGCTACAGACTATTATCGCGAAAGAAAATTCCATCAACCCCAGCTGGGTTTGAACCCACTAACATTGGCTTCTGAGGCGAGCACTTTACCCTAAGATTACAGAGATACCTAGAACATTAGCTTAGCCAGTACATTTTCGTGTAACCCAAACAAGTATTAAGACGCGGTGCTTAGAAAAAGTTCACTCATTTTACCCCTAACTAGCATTAGTATGCAAATAATGTATTTATTTAAATAAGCTGATCTCGTTATGCTTCGAATGCAAGCTTATTCTGCTTGTATTGCAGACTCAAGATATTTCTAGTGGCGTTACAAATGCAAGCTATTTCTGGTTATGTACGTCAAACAAGGGAGTAATTAGACCGTCCCCGCCCCTCCCCCCACGTTTCAGGAAAGAGTGACGTCACATTTGCTAGCTAACCAGAGCCCGGATCCGAAGTTCAACGAGTCCAGCTAGCAATCTTGCGTCCGTAACATGTATTTAAACATGGGACTTTTGGATCATGAAATTGTGAAACTAGCTTTAAATTGCACATAGAGTGGAAATGTTATACATTTAACAGTTTGTGGTAAACAAACTAATAGACACACATTTTAAAGTAAGTTGGCTAAATACTAACCACGATAGCTTTGTTCACTCCCAGACTCTCTACATTAAAGTGCGCTTTGTAAATGGAATTCAGCTCACTCCACAGGAAATAACATTCTAAGTGGTAGTTTTGGGTAGTTTAATCTATTTTAATTGAATTATTAACTTTGGTATTCTATTGTGTAGCGATTTGTCAAATGTAAGATTTGCACCTAGGTGCAGGATTAGCGCTGCGAATATTTTGCTACAAGCATCGAGTTTTATCTCGTCCAACTTAGCCCTGATGAAATCACGAATATATTTTATTTTGACCATTCTCATTAAAGACTTATCTCTTACCCAGAAGTGATTTTTAAAATATAATCATACGAGTATAAAACATGGTCTCCTAAATAACATGACTAAAAGAAATGTAGGGTGATAGAAAACAAGGTGCTTGGGAAGATATTTGGTCAAAAAAGAGATGGAGATACTGGGGAGTGGATGAGGTTACATGATCATGACTTGGATACTTTGAATTCATCACCAAACTTTGTTGGATGATCATATCTTGCCAATTACGATGGGAAATACATGCAGCGCGACTGGGAGACTCTAAAACCTTGTTAAGGATACTGACTAGGAAAACAGATGGGAAGAAACTATTGGGAAGACCTAGACACAGATGGCATAGGATATATATATATATATATATATATATATATGCACATACATACACACACTAAACAGAATTAACAACAGTTGACCTATTGATTAAATATTTAATATTTTTCAGTTTTATTGGAATATATGAACCTTGGCTAGTGTATTGATTATCATTTGTCAAATGTGGGTTTACCATTTCACAGTGATGAATTGACGGCTGGGGACTGGATATTGTGCCTGTCCTAGCTTTAAGTTAGATTATAATGCATGTGAAGCTATGACAGGCCTATCAAGCTGGTAGTGGAAAATATATTACTTTAATAAAAAACTGACACAGACCATGGGCTGGAAACGGTAATGGATGTAAAAAACCAGCTAGTTTATTAGATATTTAAAATAAAGGGTTAATTTGAAAGTTTTCAAACTAGTTTTAAAATATTTGGTCTTTCTTATAATCAGGGAGTTGAACAGAATTTTTTTATCGGTTCTGATTCCGGTTCCTGTTCTCTAAAGAAACATTTTAAAGGTTCCGGTTCTAGTTCCGGCTAGAGCACAATGAAGGTCTCAGTTGTTTTCGATTCCTGATAGTGTTCCGGTTTCGCTTCTTGAATATTATTTTTAATTTAGCATAGCGTCTTTATATCAATTTGGGCTAATTTAACGCACTAATTTCGATGATGGGTTTTTTAATAAATGAGGAAGGTAATATTTTTATATTTAGAGGAAGTATATCCACATTTACCTGGAAGGAGAGCGGAGAACCACTTTGGAAATAACACTCTGGATCATAAGTACTGCTAGATTAAAACAGTATTATAATGTAGCTTAATAACAATAGTGCATCCTTCTAAGTTGCATTTTGATCTATCACCGTCAATATCATAATCAAAAAACTTCCGAACTGAGTTTTCTTTAACGCACCTCATCAATAATATTATTTAAACTACTTACTAACAAACAAAAATAATCACCTTCACACTGTACACAAGGAACACATTCACTGAACTACTCGCTAATTTAAACTTGGGTGAAATAATTTAAAATTGGCATTTTGCCACCCTCTTTTTCTCTTTACCCGCTATTATAAGCTGTTGAACCAAATACCAGATTATCAGTTTTCACTTTCAGGAAGTACCAAGTACAATAGGCTTAGACTTCTTGTTCAAAAGAGATTATTTCTTAATTTTACTATAACTTATAGGGAATGTGGTATTATCTATTGTCTATCAAAGATAAATAATCTTCCTAAACACCTAGCTTAAATATGAAATGTGAGAAAACAGCTAACAATGTGGCAGTCACCAAATTCCTCTGGAATCCAACCCCAGTGTGGATTGATAAAGGCTCATTAACTATTTTCTACTCGCCTTAGAAAAGAGGTTTCAAACAAAGTAGTAAACTAAAATATATCAAGCCCTTTCAGAACTCGCTGAGAAACACACTTCAAAATTAAATTAAGCTTAGGAAAAAAAAATTAGTGCAACATGTCAAAATTATATACAATTTTGTAAAACTAGGAACCTTTAAGAACCTTTATGAACCAAAATTATTTAACAGTTCCAATTCCGGTTTCTTAAAAATGTTAATTTTGGCTATCGGTTCCGGTTCCTTTTCCAGTTCGACTCCCTGTTCTTAATCCTTTGTTTTTCTGATAAAACTGTGCACTTATTTACAATACTTACAATAGAGCGTCAAAATAAAAAATATATATACAGTATTATACTTTTTATGGTAAATTTACTAAAATATAAGTTAAAATTGCTCTCGCTAAACATTTTGCAGATAAAACTCAAGGTCTTTAAATAAAAAGCGGATTTAGCTAAACAATAACTTCTTTTTAAGAAAAACATTACTGAAAATGTTTCGAATTGAAACTTTGATACTTGGTCTTTGAAATAAAGGGATAAAAAATGTATTTGTTTACGTGTTGGCATAGGCCCAAAGACCTGAAATATATCCACGGTATAATTTATGGGTGTATTGTTGTGATGTTTTGATGGTTGTTTGCATTCCTCGTGATGTATACTGTATTCTCTCTATCAATATTTACAACACTTGTTGTAAAATAAGGCTGTTGTATAAATTAATCTCGCAAAGTTCCGGGTTCTGTGAGCATTTAGGGTTTCCTTGGCTAGAGAAAACTGCGGTTGGATAGTAAATTCTAGAAGGAAGAGTCGAGAATTCTGGGAATAGCGATAGTAATTGGTGAAGGGAGGTGAAATGGAGAAGCTGGAGAATGTTGTTTGTAAGGGGCCAGGGTGGAGGATAGCTGACAGAAAGACATTAAATTAGTAAATAAATTAGATACTAACTAGAATATAAAGTTTAAGAAATGATACACACAAAGGACAGACTTATTGTTATCAACAGGATCCGGATTTCAACATGTAATCTCTTTTTTGGTACGTCACATACAATGCTCATGTTCACATAAATTCTGTTCATGATTCCATGGTGTTGTGGAAACGTTATTTTATGGGTCACTTTATGGTGTTTTTTTTTGTAATTTTGGATTTAAGCCATTATATTCTTGGTTAGCCTCATTTTTTAAAGGCATTTTTCAAATATTTAATAATTATTAGATGTTTAAATACAATCTTAGATTTATTAATGCATAAGTAACAATAACACCCCTAACATAAAATTGTCTGAATGAAAAAAAAATATATATATATATAGGCCTCTTTAATTAACTTGTGTCCTTTTTGATTGTATGGTTGTAAAATACACATTTCTAGTGAGCTATTATAACTAGGCTGGAAATGTTGCGTTGCTTCTGAAGCAGATATTAAACATCAATATTATATTCAGAAGGATGCAAACTGCTACCTTTCATAGGAAAATGAGTGTACATAAATCTTTAGGCCTAGGGCACAGACATTTTTTCCTTCTCTGTGGCCTAGGGTCAAAGGCCATCCCGTACACATTTCATTAAGAATTAGTTGACGCATTTGACAGTTATCACTTGGCAAATACTCCGTTAGACAAAATGACAACAAGTAAAAAATCAAACCTCTCTACGCTCAATCAAAATTCAAATTTTTAGGGCTAAGCATTATTATTATTATTATAATTAGCACCGCGTCTTACTACCTGTTCGGTTTATACGCACTTACGCTAATGTGTAATGGTAGGGTGATTGTGAAATGAAATGGAGGACCTACAGTTTAACGTGGAATCCAAACCACGGTGGAGGCCTGGCATTCCCCACATTCACAAGATGTATTGTCAGACGTGAAGGAAGGGTTTGGTAATCAGATAAATCTGTGCCGGGACCGAGTATTGAGCCCCGGACCCCCAGCACAGAGGTCCGACACCTTACTCCTGGACCACCAGGTCACCAGGGCTATGCTCTGTTAACTCTTATGTACGAACTTTTCCAAGGTTTATAGAGGCAAATAAATCACCCTCATAGCATCAAAGGGAGACGGTAAAGGCCTAAGGCCTATCGCTCCGATGTTCCTTACTTGTGACGTCATGTCATGACCAGTCGCGATAGGATTGCCAATGTTCGGTGTGTTTTAAAGGTATAACATTGAAACAAAAACTATGTTTTTTAAAATAATTATAAAAATAGTCTTACACTGCAACAAAATTATTCTTTTGGATTTTGAAGTAGTATTTTTGAAAACTGACTTTTTTTACTTTCTCTCTATCTTACAGGTAGAGAAAGTATGGTGATCGTCAAAAAAATCGAACTAGAGATTTTAATGAATCTTGACGTTTCATGACTCCCTGAATCCGAAAAAGTGGTTTTTAGAATTTCCGTCTGTCTGTACCTCCAACTAGAGCCTAAACTATTTTATCGATTGAGCTAAAACTAGATATCTAGCGTTTTCATAAGACGGCCCCGAGGTGTTTTTGGAATTGGATATCTACCCCTAAAATTAAGGGTAATTTACTGAAGGGCAAAAAGAGAAAGTCGATTTTCTCAAATTCGGCTCTAACGATTTTGATTAAATTTCATTTATAAACATTAATCAATATTCCAAACAAAATGGCTACTCTCAATATTTCGGCAAAATGGCTTTAAGGGCTCCAGTCTGATGCGTAAATTAACATTTTTTTTAATATCTCCGAAATTATTTGAGATATGAAATTACTTAGCATTACAAATATGTATATATATTTATAATACAAATATTTTATCCGAAACATATTTTTATAAAATCAATAACTTTCAATCTATACGCAATTATATATATTTTTTTAACTTTTTGGACATTAAAGATTAAGTATTGCGACCGTAAAAAAAATCTAACTTAAAATGTTGATGGATGTCGACGTCTCATGACCCCCCCAAACCCTAAAAAATAGTATTTGCAATGCCGTCTGTCTGTGTCTATTAAAATTTAATATTAAGAGTAGTTTCATAAGGGGCGAAAAGAGAAAAAATAGGTTTTCTCAAAATATACTCGAACGATTTTGATTAAAATTCGTATCTAGGCGTTGATTAAGATTATAAATAAACTGGCTATTTTCATTTTCCCATGAAAATTATTTTTAGGGTACTTTACAGAAGCGTTAATTTCCATATTTCCACAACTATTTGAGATACTAAACAACTTATCATTGCAAAATTGTAGGACTATTAGAAATCAATAACTTTTATTTGACACATATTTTTATAAAAGAAACAGTTTCTGAGATATTTGCAAATATATTAATACAATTTTGTGAGCTTTAGTTGTAAATATATACTACTTAAGTCTTAACGCAATAATTCTCACAATGCCATAGAGTAATTAAATATAAGTATCTAAAAAAAGTATTTTATTTTTCCTTGAACCTTTTAGGAGAAATGCTTGTACATCAATGATCTATATCCATTTTAGACTCAATTAGATTCTATATCATTGTATATTATTCTATTCGTGTTCTTATGTGGAGTGGTGATGAGACAATGTACATTATTTCGTTCAGAAATCTTAAGAGTTTATAGAAAGAGAGAGAAAGTCTGTGCGGTGCTCCGTACCATTTATTTTATATGCTAAAACTTTGGCTATTTGGTTTATTCACGAAAATAGCCCGAATAAATCTAACTGCCAGGATTTAGATTAAAAAGTATGTGGAAATTATTATTTATATCTAGAATAGGAAACAAGTAATGAGTAATTTTAAATGCAAGTCAATGCTTTCCGGACGCAAATAATAGTATGTTTACACTTGTCAGTGGAAGAGGGGAAGTTTTATAAGCAGGTAAAATATAGGCTTTGTACCGTAGACTACTCCTTTTTATTTCCTCTATTTCTATTTTGTACATTGGCGTCTAAGCGTGATAGTGTTTAGGTCTGTTTAATATTCATGCTTAACGCATACATAGTAGCGAATAGCTTACAGAATATAGTGCGCAAGAAATTTAAATACTTGATTTGCAATGCTTGTGGTTATTGATACATAGTGAATAGTGTACAATGTATACAGTTGACATAACTTAAATCTCTTGTTCATTAAACATGGAGAGTAATATAGATCATAATTGGACTTGAGTCGTATCAGACAATCAGAATGCGAGGAAAGGATATAACCAATTAAACGCTTGTATACAAGCAAACGAAAATAATTATCTTCTGTGTTCATCTTCCAAGTTTGAAATTCCTTGTGGTAACCATACTTGTGTGTTAATTAAGAATTCTCCTTGTTTTAGAGTCAAGACTATTATTGTAAATGGAGGAGAAATATTACATTTTTCTATCTGTTATTGAGAAGTAGATTTACCCAAATATTAATATCATTAATAAAATCGGAACCAAATAAAATTGAATTTTATTTAATAATACAGGCAAACCTTAAATTTATTTAGAAAGTTTCCAAAAAAATATAGTTTAATCAACTAGCTTCCCAAGATAGCTTTAAATTTACCAACTAGGCAAGGTCGTTAACGTTCACATGTTCGATTATTGGTCCATCTATTTTAAAGTGTGAATGTAGGGCATGTGGGAAAAGATCTTTTTGCAGTTTTTATAGCAAAACTTTTTTAGGTCCAAATCAAATATTGCTTTTATGTAAACGTAAAGAGCTTAGTTTTCTTCACTTGCTGATATCAACTGTTTCAGATACTAAACGACTTTTGAGGTCATCATGTGAAGCAAGTTAAACTCTTTAAGTTTGTCTGATTTGATTTAATCTGACCAAAAAAAATTGTTTTGATAATTTATTATTAGCACCGCATCTTACTATCCGTTTTGGATTATACGCACTTACGCTAATGTGTAATGGTAGGGTGATTGCGAGATAAAATGGAGGACCTACAGTTTAACGTGGAATCCGAACCATGGTGGAGGCCTGGTATTCCACACATTCAAAAGTTGTGATTAATACACGTCTTGTCAGAGGTGAAGGAAGGGTTCTACAATCTGTGCTGCGACCGAGGATTGAACCCCGGACCCCCAGCACAGAAGTCTGACACCTTATGCCTAGACCACCAGGTCACCTTGTTTTGCTACAGGAACAGCAAAAACAATTACCTTTTGTCACGTTCCCTACATCCACACCTTAACATCCAAAAATAAGGGATGTTAGAGAGAGAGAGAGAGAGAGCACCCAAACCACATACGCACATGCCATGATCGAGCGCGGTGTGTGGTAAGCCACTGAGCTGAGTCATGACATGCAAAGGAGATAAGTCCTGATGTCAAACTCTCCCGGGTATTGCTGGCGTAGCCATTTTAATGAGTAATCACACTACTCTCCATTATCTCTGAGCTTTTCTAAATACAGGATCTGAGGATATATCATATGCGTGAGGTTGAAGAAGAAAAAGTCTTGATACAAACAAGTCACATTGAGATATTGTTTATTTGTTTGAAGTGTACATTTATCTTTTCAGTAACTTTTTCATATAAAAGACTGTGCGTCCCCTGATAATAGAATGTCAACGGTGGCAGCATGGTCTAAGGCACTATTCACACAGTAGACTAGACCGTCGATGGTGGGGCATTGAGTTTCGAATCTTTGTCGGGTGTACTGAGGATGGTTGTGCCAAAATGGTTTCCCACTCTCCCTCCACGCAGATGCAGGTACACTTTCTATAAATATATGCTTCCTAATCCCTAAAACCATTAGCATAATGAGTACATGATTGTATTACCCAAACGGGGACGTGGTGCTAAAAAAAATAAAAAAATTGAAATGCGTAAAACAAGGAACGGGTAGTGAGACCGGGTGGCACTAAAAATAATAGCACTTGGAACTTTTTAAACACAGTCGATTCTAAACTGTATCAGTCCTGACCTCCTTTTGACCCATTTTGTTTCGGGATAAGGCTACTCACAAGTCACTCGAAGGTCTACAGTCTTACCTCGTTACTTGTTTTGGTCCGGTCAGTCTGTTGAAGTTGTTCACATCCGGTGGTCGGCGTTGAAACAACATCCTTCCTCTTCTTTGTAGCAATAATGGTTGTCTTGAGGGCATACCCGAGGCAGGCCAAAAACAAAATAGAGCAGTTGGGTCCACTCGCGATTAAAGAACTTGTTGACCGGGCTTAGTTTTTTGTTTCCACTCTATTGTGAGCTGATGTTTTCCTCCAACAATGCGGATATGTAAATAAAATGTATTTTGTGTAGAAACGCTTCCGTGGCCGCATCGTCTAATGCAGTAGGCCATAGACTGATTTTAACTCGCTTAGGTGGTCACGTGGTCTAACGTGCTACTTTTGCAATAGACTAGACTGCCGATGAAGGGGAGATCAAGGTTCAATCCTGGTAGGGTGTACCGAGGGTGGTTTTCCATAAATAGGTTTCCACTCTCCTCCACGCAAATGTGGCTACACTTCATTTTACAATAACCTTCCTAATCCCTAAAGCCATTAGCGTAATTAATACATAAGCGCATACCCCAATCTGGTAGCAAGACGCGTTGCTAAAAAAAAAAATATTTTTTGATCTACCCTGCAAAAGATTCAGCAAACAAATAATTATTGTATTCCTAAAAATAGACTAATTAGTAAATACATTTATGAAAAATATAAAGTTGAAATTTTTCGTTGTATACATTTTTCAAACCATCTAATTAATTTTTTTCAAACCCAAACGCCCTGCCTCTTTCAGGTTACACTATTTTAATACTGTACTTTACTACGTGGTGTCTTTTTTTTTATTCAGAGTTCTATCATTGTTGCTTTTTAAAAACAAAACATAAGAATGATTGATTAGCTTAATGCACTGTTGTTAAAGAGTCTGGACAATTTTGATCCGCGATTAAATATCATACGTGCTGCCGATTCACAGTATGGGGGGGGGNTACTACTACTACTACTACTACTACTACTACTACTACTACTACTACTACTACTACTACTACTACTACTACTACTACTACTACTACTACTACTACTACTACTACTACTACTACTACTACTACTACCAAGCTAGTGACTAGGCTTACGCTTTTCAAAAGGCCTATCTACGAAGTCCTTGCTTGAATATTCCTTGTTCTCCTCCCTTGATTGCTTTCGGAGAAAATTTCGCCTGGTTGGCTAATATTAAGAGAAACAAGGATGTTTCACCACGTTGGCACTTATATTATCACTTTAGATCAGTTCTTATGTAAAAATGTAATCATTACATCTTACTCTTACTTATTATTATAAACTGCAACATAGTGGAAATATGTAAAGTAAGCTACCTATCCTTCAGGGTTAGCAAAGGATATATTTATTTATTATGTGTAAAATATCACATTTATAATGGTTTGAGTTAATAGTACACAAAAACACTCAGTGGCCCAATGGTCAAAGGCAGAGGGTGTTCCAACGTTTTTTCATCCCTAGATCCAAATCTGATAGTCAGTTTTCACCGTGGGCGAAGATATATTTAGTAATACCATCATCTTAATATAGGCCTACAAACAACAGCTAAGCAATTATTTTAAAAACTTATACAGTATATAAATTGTATTTTTGGTTTGTGGAATCTTTCAAATTTTACTGCAAAAAAAAAAAGTTTTCATATCTCCGTAAAATGTATTTTCAAATATGCACACACGCTCACTTTATAAAAACAACATAGCCATTATGAATATATATATATATATTACACATTCTATTAATCAAGTAAATGCTTAATAAAATGCAATCATGACATTTTCAAACCAACATTTTTATTTGAATCAGTGGCTAATTATCAACTGCCACCGAGGCTTTCCTATTTTCCTCCAGGATACTGTGAGGGCCACACATTCAGTGAACGCGGGCTGCTAGTTTAACCACACTGGTCTAAGACATTGGTTATAAAACTGTGGTCCACACTAAATAAATGGTATGACGCAATCATATTTACTTTCTCAAATCGTCAATTAAAGTTTTAGGCTAAGTTTTCAAAAATAAGTAACCTCAAATTATCTTTATTATAATATCACGCAAGGATATCATTTTAAAATAAAACCGTTATGTCAATTTTCAAAAATTACCCAACATTAAACTATTGTTTAACTGAGGGATTTCAATCAAAATCAACCCCCAGAGGGCAGATAGACTTTTTTTGGGGTTGTGGTGCACACAAAACATAAAGATTCATCAATCTCTACGTCTGTTTTTTTTTCACAGATATAATATTTTTTTCTTTTTATTAGAAATAAATCATAATGGTACAATATTGACAGGATGGTAAGTCAACTCTACTTCATTCCACAAGGACAGTCCAATTTTAATAGGAAGAGCAAAAATGTTACTACATTATTAATAAAATATATAGAAAGTGACATCATAACGACTTAAATTGAAAGTAGATTCTGTATAGTTTCTATTTATGAAAATTGTATTGAAAAATGTGTAGGCCCTACATGAAACTGAGTTGTATAAATAAGCCGTCTTTACTGCTTTATAAACACTTTGGTTACAAAATGTTTGACTCAAAGAGTCACAGTAAGAATATTAAGTTGTAGGAAGAATATTAAGTTTGGTGATCTGCGTGAGCATTGAACCGTTATCAAGTGGTCCGCTATTGGGAGATGTTTGATAAATACTGGTGTAAGACGTCATTCTCGTGTTAGGCTAGCTTACTCATGACGAGAAGATTGGGTTTCGAATCTTTAGGATGGTTTATCCTAAATGGTTTCCCATTCTTCTTCCACGAAAATGTGGGTAGATTACTTTTAAAATGCTTCCTTCTTCAACCGGGAACTATTATATTTATTATAATATATACGTAAAACCTGATCAGTTCGACCTCGCTGGTCTTGGGGCAAAGTGCTCACATCAGTACCCGATGTTCGTGGGTTCAAATCCAACCATGGTCAACGGATTTTTCTTGAGCGATAAAAATCCGTAGCACAACTTCCTTCGGAGGGGAAATAAAGCCGTCGGTTCCATGTTGATTGTAGCATGTAAAAGAACCCTGGAAAGTATGTGAAAATACCTTTCCCGCCAAAATTGATGAGCCATTTCGTGCTCGCTCGTAGAAATGTGTGGAAGGCAAAGGAAACCACCACACTTCCTGAACGCCCATAGTACATGGTATTTCTAACAGATGGTGAAGTTAGCACTAACCAGATGAAGGGCTGAGTGTATTGACAAGCTCCAGATGGATAGACATGACACAAAACCAACCTTCGGGTAGTAAGACGCGGTGATAAAAAAAAAGTACACAATATTTAATTTGTCAGTCTTAATGTGTTTGTATTAAGTTACTCATTTTCGAGATGATTGATTTTTATTTTTATTCATATTTTATGTCATGTATGAATCAAACGTTATTTTCAATATTTAATCTAACTTATATCTTTCTATTTTTATTCTTTAAAACAGAAACAAAAAACCTCACAAAGAGCTGTGCTCTTTAAATGTATAGTATAGTCTGTTCTGTCTGTTGAACGGGACTGGACAGGTAAACAAAAGTGTAAATAACTTACTCCGGGTATAAATAAGCATACCAATATTAACTAGGCAATGTGTATTCTATTGAACAAATTAATTAAAGTTTTGCCTACAATTTTCGCTACACACCAACAACGTGCCCACTACCCACAGTTTGGGAAACACTGGTCTAAGGAATTACTCCCGCAATAGTCTATACTGCTGATAACGGGGTGATTAGGGCTCAAAACCGGGTCGGGTGTAGTGAGGTTGTTTTTTCAACGAATGGTTTTAAACCCTCCACGCAAATGCGGATACAATTCTTCTAAAATTCAACCTTCCTCATCCTTAACGCGTAAGCGTAATTGGTACACATGATTATAGCTCGAATAGGTCGTAAGACGTGGTAAAAAAAAATTTAAAAAATGAAAAATATTGGTGTCCTTTGACCCTTTTTTTTGCGTTTCGTTAAAGAATAAAATAGATTTTCCTTTTTCAAGTATATTTAGTGGGGATTTAACTTGATTTAAACGCAAGCTGGCCATATACTAGACTCGTGAACTTTGCGTCGAATGTTAGTCGAAAATTTGGTAAATGTTCGACAAACGTTCTAATATTTGGGAGGAGAAATGTAATTTCTGGAATATTCGCTACAAGATTTAATTAGAGACATGTTGTATGCGAGATTCTGAGAGGGAAATCTGTTTACTCAGGAATATTTGTTATACGCTTAGAAGTTATCGTATCTTCGTTTCCATTTTATATTTGTAATTTATATACAAAAATATCCTAAAACTGTGCATCTTGTATTGCTAGAAAAAAGTTTTTTTTCTTAATTAGCTGTATCCCCATACCGATGATTACTTGGTATAAGGTGTTTAGCTCGCAATATATAGAATTTCCGGTGATAGTGAGGTAGAGTTTCGAACCCAATCTGGGTTTTAAACATTGTTCTTTAAAGTTGGTGACCTGGTGGTCTAGGGGTAAAGGGTCGGACTTTTGTTCGGGGTTCAATCCTCTGTCCCGGCACAGATTTATCTGATTACCAAACCCTTCCTTCACCTCTGACAAGACATCTTGTGAATGTGGGGAATTCCAGGCCACCACCGTGGTTCGGATTCCACTTTAAACTGTAGGTCCTCCATTTCATATCACAATCACCCTACCATTACACATTAGCGTAAGTGCGTATAACCCGAACGGGTAGTAAGACGCGGTGCTAATAATAATAATAATAATAATTCTTTAAAGTTTACTCTTCCTCCCTCCAAACAAATTCGGATGCATTTCTTCAATACTAACTTAATCAAAAATATTATTAATGGGTAAGTCGTCAAATAACCTTGGTATCGGTCATAGTGCTAATTGAACAATCTCTTCTCAGCGTTAGTCTCCTAGGATATAAACCGCAATTCATTAAACTTTATAACCCTCCTCGGTGGCGTAGTTGGCTAACTCGCTAGTCGTGTTGAGCCCGACTGCTGAGGACGGGGAGATCGAGGTTCGAATCTCGGTCGGGTGAACTGGGGGTGGGTTTTCCTAAATGGTTTTACAATCTCCCTCCACGCAAATGCGCGTTCACTTCCTCTAACTCAACCTTCCCAATTCCTAATCCATTAGCGTAATTAGTACTTAAAGCGTATAACCCGAACGCGTAGTAAGACGCGGTGCTAAATAATAATAATAAACTTTATAAAATTCTCAATAATGACATAACTTTGTCATCCTCGCAAACTTCCGCGGAAAGTACATACATATCCCCTAAATATTTACACCAGAGTAAACAAAGTAATAGTCTTTAACTTTAAAAATACAGTTTAAATATTCGATAAACTTATTTAAGTGTGTGCGGCTTTATACATGTTTTGAAGATAAACACTTAATCTTCATTATTTAAAATACATATTCATAAGGAAAACTATTATGAAGGAACCCTCTTTGTTGGCTGCATGATCTAACTAGTCAATCTCTCAATATAGTGGACTTCTGATGGGAAGATCAGGGGTTGAATCCAGTTCGGGTACTCTGGGGGGGGTTCAACTAAATGGGTGTCCACTCTCTTTTCACGCAAATATGGGTACACTTAATCTAAATCGAACCTTCCTCATCCAAAACACATTAGCTTAATTAGTCCATAAGCGCAGGCCTATAACCCGAACGGGTAGTATAGACGCAGTGACAAAAAAGAACTTGAAGAAAGTTTTGTACAAAAAATATTACTAATTAGTATGTTATGTATACAATAGTATAGGAAATAATATTTTAATACATAATGCGAGAAATAGAATTTCAATACATAAGGCAAGAAATAGTAATTTTATATATTATATATTAAACGGTAGGTCTATTTTTGAATATCATTTATGTAGTATTTTTATAAATAATATGTAAGAAATAGTAAATTAGTGAACTATTTAGGAAAGCATATTAATAATAATAATAATTAATATACTACAGAAGAAATAATATAATGAAATACATATTGTATAAATGTCCTGATTTAAAATAAATTATATGTATTGCGTAATATATAGTGAAACATAATGTAATGTATAATGTTATAAAATATAATATTATATTTATATAATTTATGATGGAAAATTATGTAGTCGTTTCAACATCTTGAGTTATTGATACATTGTGTCAAACTCTGGTATTTCGCCGTTTAAAAAGGAAATACTTGCTTTTTTGGGTTGATTAAACGCCAATAAGAAGGATTAAAGCTTTTACCGCGTGAACAATGTCATTGATTAGCCGTAGTAAGAGTAGGGATCATTTCACTTTTAGAGCGGGACAAAGTTGCGTTTAGAGGCGAAATATTTGTCATTATTAGTAAAATGGACGCGATTTAAATACCGGATTAATTTTAATAGCGGGGGTATGTTGGTTTCCTTTTTATCGTTGATGAATAAACAGCTGGGGGCTGGATGTTGGATCTGTTCTATATTTCAGTTAATAAGTCATGTGCTGATATAATCAGTTGGTTCAGAAAGTGCAGATTAAATACCTCAAATAAAATGAAAAAATATCACAGGTGGAGTGAGTACTGATTCCGTTTTAATAATTCGACCGTTTGTCATTTCTTATGTCTGGTTACCCGCCTCGTAGGCGTAGTTGGCTAACGCGCTTGTGTTGAGCTCAACTGCTGAGGACGGGGAAATCTAGGTTCGAATCTCGGTCGGGTGAACCGGGGATGGTTTTTCCTAAATGGTTTTACACTCTCCCTCCACGCAAATGCGGGTTCACTTCCTCTAATTCAACCTTCCCAATTCCTAACAACCTTCCCAATTCCTAATCCATTAGAGTAATTAGTACTTAAAAGCGTATAACCCGAACGGGTAGTAAGACGCGGTGCTAAAAATTAATTAATTAATTATTTCTGTTTCGTGATTAGGCAAATGCCAAATAGGTGGGCCATTTTTAAAGATGTTTGACAGGGATATTCTTTGAACTAAGATCAAACGATGTACGTATATAGTTATTTTTATTCTAATTTTGACATTTATTGAAAGTCTGACGTCTTAAACTACATGAACCACGGTTTTTCTATATGAATATTATGTTTTGTTTTACATCCATTATTGTTACCAGCCTGTGGCCTTGGTCAGTTTTTTTTCATTCACGCCATAAATTTTCCACTACAGGCTTGCTAGGCCTGTTATAGCTTCATATGCCTTATAATATAGCTTAAGACTAGGACAGGCACAACATCCAGTCCCCGGCCATTAATTCATCACTATGATGAAAGAGTAAACTCTCATTTAACCAATGACAATTTTTTCGGCCATGCCGGGAATCAAACGTGGGACCCTTAGCTCATTGGACAGATACGCCACCACTGAGATAAGGTGTCTGACATGTAAATGATGTACTATTGAATTTTCAACTTTGTTTTGTCCAACTTAATCATTAAGGTCCACTTCCAATACAAAGATAAATTATAAGAGATATTTCAACTTGAAATCCAAAGAGAAATTTTGAGATTGTGGTAACGATAAGAACATGACATAATTATTCTTATATGATGTACTTGGCATTTTTTGAACAGAGAGCGTGGGATATACAGTTAACGGAATTATTTAAATAGTCTTGATTAAAACAGACTGCTTTTTTTTTTTATTCCGATGTGTGTATAGCAATAAGGTACAGAATTTACCCTTAGATCTGACTTTAGTATAGGTAAATGAAATATGGCCGATTAGATGTTTCGCCTAGGTTAAATATTGATAAAACCTTTAACAGTACACGAGTTTAGTGTTAAATGTAATGAACACAGAACTATTTTCTATCGTCCTATAGGCCTACATGTATACATACATAGTTTAGAAGTTGAATTTTTCCACTCTGGATAGTCAAGATAATTCATTAAGAGGCAATTCTCTGAGAAACGAATGGTAACAGGTAAGGAGCGAAGAATGCATTTTTACTAAGCGAATGATGTAATTAAATTGGGGGTCACAACACACAGTATTGTCATTTATATTTTCCTCCTCACCTGTTTGTTCTCCTACTGCTGGACAGCTCCACCTATGAAAGTTATAAACTCGATTTATCGCGTTTAAGAATTTCCTCTTGACTATTCTCACGCCTTAAGAGAGAATTTACATTTTTTCAACAACAACATTAGTTTAAGCAAGGCTTTAGGCTTATGTTTAATCATTCTGACACACACCTCTAAGCACGTATAAAAAAGTATACAATAATGTATCTTTTTACAAAAATATTTTGAGCACTTTAAGAAAATGCAAAACTATTTTTCACATCCAACATAAATAATATTTTACTATATTATTAGTGTTATTTTAAAGCTATTTATCATATGACTTGGTGTATGAATACGTGAAAGAAGGTTAAGTAGTTTCTTAGCTGTCAGATATGTCCATTCGTAAACAAAAAGGGGTGTAGTTACCACAACTGGTTTTATCCCAGGAGAGAACAGAACAATTCACTACTGACGTACCAGGGTCATTTTTAATTCAAGAGTGAACATAACAATTTAAAATTTGCTAGGCTATTTTTTTTTATTATCCTGGCTGTTATAATAGTGGGGATTAAACTATTGAGTTTAAAAGATTTCGTGCACCGTTGATTTAATAAGGAATTACATTCTTAACAAATAAAACGATTAAATAAATACCCTCTTCGGTGGCCACGTGTTTAATGCTCTTGTCTTGTGGTAGACAAAACTACAGATGAAGGGGAGATAGAGGTTAGGATCTTTGTCGAGTGCATTGAGGTTGGTTTTTCCAATATAGTTATCCACTCTCCCTGAATGCAAATTCGGGTACACTCTTTAAGTATAGCCTTCATAATTCCATTAGCATTATTGGTACATCTGGTTGGACCTAATAAGACGTGGTTCTAAATAAGAAATATTATGTGACTGTAATCTAACCAACTACATTTGACGAAAAAGTATTATTGACTTAACAATGGAAACAAGGTACTCTCACAATAATAATAATTTTACCACGAGCGTCTAAAATTTGCAACAGAGGTCCGCTACATTTTAAACAAGAGTGCCCTGGTTTACTCGGCCCAACCCTACTTAACACCTCGCTTGGGTCGCTTTCCAATCATTACATCCCTACCCTTCTTCACCTTGTTTGAATCTACACCAATGGGAAAGTGACAAATTCAAACTGTGAAGAAGGTACTTGAATCTTCTATACTTGTTCCTCCTGTTGGTTAGGCCAGTGACTCTTGTTTTAGTCATCCTGATGACCCTCTTCCCCCTCTCCACCATCTAAAGGAAAAAGAAACAAATTAACTGTCTGTTCCTCACTCTTTAAATATTACCGACAAATGCCCCTCTTATACTGATGACAGGGAAGTTTTTAATAAAGGGAAGAAAACCATCAAGAACTGATGTACCGGATTGGTTTTTAATCCAAAAGAGAAGAGAAAATCTAGAACTGATGTACCGGGGTGGATTTTAATCCAAAAGAGAAGAGATAAATCCAGAGGTGATGTACCAGGGAGGTTTTTATTTTCCCCATTAATGGTGTGAGCAAATCGTAAAGGTTTCACCACTGGGAACTAACTAAACCATGGTTCTTAATGTGAGTGGTTAATAACTCGCACCGTTTAACCCAAGGGCGGTGTTTCTTTTGAATTAATCTTGAAGTTATAATACGTAGACATTTATATTAATTATAGAAAATTATCTAATGTACTATTAGATAATTTACGGATACGAAAATGTTGGCACAAAGTATTTTAGAAACAAGTTCTCATGTTTAACTCTTCACGAAAGATTGGCGGTGAATGTTCGCCTGAAGGATTATTCGAATAAAAGCTCTTTTTGGTCAATATTGCGTGATTTCAAGCTTTTTATAGGGCGAAGGGGGACTTGGCCCCACTTTTAACCCGAGGCTCTGAACAACATCCCCGGGCATACTGTTCGGAGTAGCTAAAGTTATTTGTTTTTTAGTACCGCGTCTTGCTACCCGCTCGGGTTGTACGCCTGTGTACTATTACATCAATGGCTTAGGGATTACGAAGGTTTAATTGAGAGGAAATACACCTGCATTTGCGTGGAATGAGAATTGAAACACATTGAGGAAAAACCTCCCTCAGTGCACCCGACCGGGATCGAAACCCGATCTCCCAGTCTCCGGCAGTTAAGTCTAACACGAGAGTGGGGCGTCAGACCACGCGGCCGCAGAAGTGGGTTAAAGTTCAGTAATCAGATAAATCTGTGCCAGGATCGAGGATTGAGCCACGGACCCCAGCACAGAAGTCTAACTACCTAACCTCTAGACCGTCAGGTCACCCAACGTTCAGTTGTCGACTTATACTGAACTGTAGTCTTCTGACTATTTATTGAATTAATTCCCATTGATATTTCTACCGGGTGACCTGGCGGTTTAGGGATAAGGTGTCAGACCTCTGTGTTGGGAGTTCGGGGTTCAATCCCCGGTCCCGTCACAGATTTATCTGATTGCCAACCCTTCCTTCACCTCTGACAAGACGTGTATTATTCACAACTTGTGAATGTGGGGAGTGCCAGGCCTCTACCGTGGTTCGGATTCCGCGTTAAACTGTAGGTCCTCTATTTCATCTCACAATCACCCTACCATTACACATTAGCGTAAGTATGACCCGAACGGGTAGTAAGACGCGGTACTAATAATAGTAATTTATTTAATCCGAACTACTATTAAGTGCACAATTAATCCGTTTACAATTCCTTCTGGTAGAAACGATTGTTCCGAATCCTCATCACCCCTTTTTTAGTATATTTAGAATTTGGGGTGAGATGTTGGTGAGCTTAATTACCTCTTCGTCTATTTTTTTTAGCCCTGGCTTGTACAAACTAGTTCACTCCGCTTTTGTCTGACAGGGCGCGGTCACCTTCAACTAAGGTTGTATTGCTAAAATCCGCAACGAGACCGTTATTTGTAAGAATACTACTCTTTAGGAAAGGCTTGTTTGTAGACACACATGAAGCGCGGTGTTAGACGAGTGTCATTTCGTTGTGTACAAAGATTAACACTATGGACATTTTTTTTTTTTATCACAACGTCTCCTACCGGTTCAATTTATGACCATATATGATAATTATTCTAATGAGGTAGGGATAAGGAAGGAAGCATTTTATAAGTAATGCATCCGCGTTTGTGCGGAAGGAGAGCGGGAACCAATTAGTAAAACCATCCTCAGTAGACTCGACCGGGATTTGAATCCCGATATCCTAGTTATCAGCAGGCCAGTCTAATACGAGAGTGACGGCTTAGACCATTCGGCCATTGAAGCGAGTGCCAGTAAATTGTTCAGATTCGGATGTTTTTGGCCTTAATAGCTGTTTTTATCCCGGCTCCAGCGTGACATATTCTTTATTAGTTTTTTTCTATACCCCTCGGTTTTCGATAGTGGTCCACTTACAATGTCACACCCTCTTGTCGTACACAATTTCGTAAGCTTACACTCACAAAAAGTGTTTTTTGTTTTCTGCTTAAACAAGGAATCAAGGAATGTCTACAAAAATATTTTAGCATTATGTCTTATTACTTGTTGGGTTTATACACATACTAGCAGCCCAACCCGGCTTCGCACGGGCATAATAATATAATAAAAGAAAATACACAATGTTTTACAGTGAGTTTCTAAA